>QFET01003448.1:0-26709 GCA_003316355.1 Tuber calosporum
CTTAGAGGTAAAGCGGGAGTCTTGGTCCCGTACTATGCTTAGGGGATGTCCATGAACATCAAATATCGTCTTCTGGAGCTTGCTGAATACTTTTTCGGAGGTGGCAGTGTCCTGAAGTGGTATAAGATAAGTGTAGGAGGTAAAGCGATCGATAATAACCATGATGGTAGTATGATTATTTGATTTGTTGAAGGGGCCAGCGAAATCGATGGCAAGGGTTTGGTAGGCTCCGTCAGGTGCTGGCAGGGCCAGAGATCCACCTGCTGGTAGTGTGGTGGGTTCCTTGTTGATCTGACATTGATCACAAGAGCGGCAGTAGGCTATAAAGTCCTGGCGCATCTGAGGCCACCAGAAGAAACAAGCGGCGTACTTGTAGGACTTGTGAGCTGAGAAATGTCCTAGGCCTTCATGAACTGTTTTAAGGATGAAATCCCAAAGGGATACTCCCCTTTCTAAGGGTCCCATAGGGATATAGATATTAGAATAGCCGTTGGTATTGTCAGCTATGAGGAGGCCATCCTGGATTGAATAGTGTAGCTTGTCAGTTCTCTCCAGGACTCGCCGGAAAAGAGGGTCATTCTGCAGAGCTTGAATGACAGCTGGGCGGAATTTTCCCATGAGGGATGAATGGAGGGTACCAAGAAAGGTCTGGTCCTTGTCAGTTTCTGTTGAATTCCAGAAAGCTTCAGGATCACTATAGAGGGGTCTATAAGCTGGCGAAGCTGGTGAAGCCGGAGGTGGGAAGGCTGGAGTTAACATATCTGCAAGTCTGAGGTATTTGTTTCCTGGTGAGGGTAGGGACATAGAGCTATCGTTTGATGGAGGGGGGCTACTGTCCATTAAGGTATCTAATGTTGCTTTCGCTTTCTTTGCTTGCTTTCGCTTTTCAGAGTCCTTGGGGAAGTATTCATTGGCTTCTTTGCTGTCTCTGTGTGTGTGGCACTGGTCATCATAGCAGGCAGTCCAAGAGAGCGCTGAATGGCTTCGCTCCTCTCTAGTCGGGTGAAGGTTCAAAGTAGCTTTGTCTCCCCAAGAGTTGCCTGCCTGGATGCTGCTATCGTTGATGCCAGCGCTATTCTTTCACTTTTGGGAGCGAGTGACTGCATTGGCTTCTATCTCTTTGCTTGCTAGGTAGTCTGGGGAGGAGCGATACACAGATTCGCGAGTAGTGAGGGATGGAGAGTGCTGTGTTTCTTCAATGGTTTCCATTTCGCTGTCGGAATCTAGGCTATAGTATGAGGAAGAAGTGTAGTTTGTTTGAATATGATTGGAGTTGTGGTTCTGGAGATCTGAATTTTCAGAGGTGGGGTCCTGTAGTATTATATCATCAGGACCTGAATTGGTCTCATGAACTCTGGATAAATAGTCTGCCAGAAAATTCGAAACTCCAGGCATGTATTCTATTTTAAAATCAAAGCGGCTAAGATGCATTATCCATCTCTGCTGCCGCTCACTGAGATTCTTCTGTGTCATGAGCTTGGTAAGGCTCTCATGGTCGGTAACTATGGTGAACTTTGTGTGGGACAACAGGTGGGCGAAGGCTTGTTCAGCCTCAACTATTGCAAGCGCTTCCTGTTGGTGGGTGGGGTAGTTACTCTGAGAGGCTGACAGTTTCCTGGAATGGAATACTTCCGGTCTGGCTGTATCTCTGGTTGGTCCTTGGCCTATCCAAGCGCCACTGCCGGTAGGAGATCCATCTGTGAATAGCCAGATTAGTTCTGGGTTGGTATAGACAATAGGTTTAAGGATTTGATGATTTTTCGCCGCCTTTTTCACTGCTTGAAAGGCTGCTTCCTGCAAGGCTGTCCATATCCATTCAGCATCGCCGGTAAGCTCTGTAAGTGGTGCAGTAATAGTGGTGATGTGTGGTAGGAACTGGGAGATATAATTAACCATCCCACTAATGCGCTCAAGTTCCTTTCTGTTCTGAGGTCTTGTCCATTCCTCAACGCTTCTGATTTTCTCTGGTGCTGGGTGAATGCCTTTATCATCAATAAGGTGTCCTAGTATATCAAGTTTTTCTGCAAAGAAAACACTCTTCTTTGGGTTGGCATATAGCTGCGCTTTTTCCAGCTTCTTGCAAATAGCTTTGATATGCTTGATATGGTCTTGGTGTGTATCGCTATATATCAGGATATCGTCAATGTATACCCATACATAGACTCCTAACTCTTCTGACAGTGTATCTTCCATGACTCTCATGAAAGTTCCTGGCGCATTTGTGTCTCCTTGCAGCATTACTTTGCAGGTGAAGCCTCCAAAGTGTGTCTTGATAGTGTTATACTTCTCATCCTCAGGCTCAACCCTGGTCTGAATGTAGGCATCACTGAGGTCTATCTTGCTTCAGAATTTGGCTCTGCCCACAGTGTTAAGTATGAGCTGCTGATTAGGGATTGGGGCTTCGTCCTTCTTAGTGTTCTTATTCCTTTAGCGAAGGTCCACTAATGGTCTTATCCTTCCATCAGGTTTCCCTTGAATGAACTTGCTGGCGCCTCCAGGAGTCTGTAATCTGTAGAGTATCCCAGCCCTGATTTGCTTCTCTATCCATGCCTTGAATTTACGAATTAATTTTTCCGGGGTCTTGAAGGTTGGCATCTTGACATAAAGGTCTGGGTCCTTGATCATGATCTGGTGCTTAAAGCGCTGCAATGGTGGTAGGGTTTCAGGAATTTCTGTGACAAAAACCTGGGGGAACATCTTGAGGAAATTTGGTATATCCTCCTGTTTAGCCATCGCTGAGCGAGGCTGGGTGCTGTTCCCATTGCAGTTTACTCTGACCTTGTGGTCAGGGAAGTAGAGGGTATTTTCCGGCAGTCTATGACTGCTCCAAAGCGTATGAGGTCATCCATACTGAGTAGTATATCATAATCTGATACTGGAGTGACGCTCATGTGTACCTTGGGTACCTTCATGCTTCCAATTTCGATATCTGTGATGCCGGAGTGATTGCAGCTTGATCTGGATCCTTTGACAGCCATTTTGAGCGTTGTAGGCGTCTTCTTGTTGGTATAAGGGATATTGTTTGTTGTAACAAAGCGATTGCTGATTAGGGTACCGACAATGGTTCCAGTGTCTGCTAGGACCCTGGCGGGTTTCTTGTTGACTAGTATTGTAAATTCTAATGCTAGGAATCGCCTGGCCTCTTCCTTGGGGGCGCCAACAGTAGTCTTGTAAGTAATGATGGTATTCCTTTCATCCAACTCTTCTGTATCATCGCTTTTTGCCTCATAGTGCTCTTCCTCGCTATCGGGTGTGTCCTGGGTGACAGTGACATGATTTGACTTGATTTCCTTCTTAGGACAATCATTTGCCATATGTCCTGCTTCTCCACAGTAGTAACAGGCTCCTTCTCTCTTGCGTCGATCCATTTCCTCCTTGCTTGGCTTCTTATGCTTGGGAGAAGTCGATTTTCTTGTTGGAGCTTTGCCCTTTCCTGCTGGCTTGTTGCTGGTTTGTTGTGGAGAGTTCTTAGCTTTGTTTGGCTTATTTCCGGAGGTGCTGGAGGAGCTGCCGCTAGTCCCATAGACTCCTGTCTTGAACATTGTTGCATCATATCTCCCTGCCAATTGGACAACTTGGTTCCAGGTATCGGTATCTCTTATCTGTGGTTCCACATTTCTTCTGAGCCTAGGATCCATGGCATCCAAAAAACGTTGTCTTTGTGTATAGTCTGATATTGAGTCTCTAGGCAGTGTTCCTCTGAGGTCTTCTAGTTCTCCAGCAATCTTGGAAATTCTCGCTGGCTTGCCTCCTGAGGACTGTTGTATCTTCTGCCATTTGAGGTACAGGTCATCTGTGTTGGTTGATACTTCAAAAAGCTGTTTAAAGCGATTCTTGAATTCTTGGAGGGAGGGTTGGTTGTCTTCAAACTCATCCATGAGGTTGAGGTAGGCACTATGTGCTCGCTTTTCTGTATAGGCGCCATAGTAGTCCACTACATCCTCAGTGTCATCAAGGACATCATACTTGGATAAGTACTTCTTAACCTCCTTAAACCAGCGCTTGAGTTTGTCTGGTTGTAGATCTTCGCCTTCTCCACTGAACTTAGATAGTTGTGGAAGCTGGATCATTGGTTTCCTGGGTTGGTCTGGAGCGTCAGCCATCGTCCTAGATGCTGGCAGAGGTGCTGGCGGGTGTCTGGGAGTTTCTGGTTCTTTCCATTTTCCTTGAGGTATTGGTGGTGGTCTAGAGGGTCCTGGGGAGTCTGGAAAACCGCCAGGTGGTGTCTCGCTTCTAGAGGGTACTGCAGAGTGTGGTAGGGTTCCAAAGAGTGTCTCCAAGATGCTATTGGTTCTTGGTCTCGATTGCTGAGCTGTCTCTGTTCTCTGGGTTTCTCTTTGGAGGATTTGCTCTGCTGTAAGGTCCTCTTCTGAGTCTGTATCAAGGTCTCCTGGTTGTAGGAAACTTTGTCTAGGAATAGGTGTATCGTCACCATCTCCTTCTTGGTCTGTGTCTGGGTTATTCCCAAGTCTGCTGGGAGGTCTGGATATCCTTCCAGACCTAGTGGTATGACTCCTTCTGTCTGTAATGATGAATTTAGCACTAGAGCCGGGAGTCTATCCCTGCCGCTCCTGCTTCTAAGTAGTTATCAAGAAAAGGGAAGGGTGATCAATCCTACCCACTATTCTCAATCCTGAAAACCAGATATCACCTGCTGAGGCGAAAAAAATGTAACAGGCGCTAGCCTGTGTGAACGGTCATACAATAGAGCCTAAGCGGTAGCCTGCTATCGCTTTGGTGTCTAAGGGAGACCTACAGAGAGGCGAAGACAAGGGGAGTACAATAGAATGGTTTATAGAACGAAGGGGAACAATAGGATCGCTGTTCAACCAAGTGTATTCACTGTCTAGGCATCTGTCTGAAGTCTGATGTCTCCTGCTTGCCAGGAGACCACTCTTAAATACATGAGATCTTTCCTGCAAGAGCTGAGGCTCTGGAAAGCCGCAGCCACTATCATTACCGGTGAGTGTACAGCTACCGGAATCCTGTGGCCTTGCCGGAGTCCTGGAAAGCCTGAGGCTTTCCCACAACACTGCCTCTATCCTACCGCCGGTATACATGACCTGTTCCTTCCCTTGGAACTCCTGGGGCACAATCCTGCCGATCCTCCATAGCATACAGTAATGAGGGCGCTGGAATCTAGAGATTCCGGTACGGAAATCAAGTACAAAAAGAAATCAAATTAAATGAATGTAATCTGACAAAGGAAAGGCTAACGAGAGTGCGAATAGAGGTACCGGAACATGTACACATGTTACAGTTAGCATTGGAGGTGATTATCTCTGGACATATTGATATAGTTTGTACCTCACTCTCAGGTGGCTTGTTATGTTCCGTATTCCTTTGGCATAAACATAATGGCAAATCTAGTCGCGAAAATCCTTCCTCATATCGGGCCGGTAGGGGTATTCTGTAGTATAGTGTAGGTTTCTATCTGCACTGTAATGTCCTCTACTGTGAATCTCATCAATCACAATCTCCCAGAGTGTCATTTGGTTCACTGGGTATCCCTTAGGTATGTATAGGCAATCCTGACCACCCCTGATCTTTGCATATATCAATCTATCGCTTATTCAATAGTGGGATAGCTATCCACCTCTTACATTATTGCCTGTGTCGGAAGCCTGATTGGACAGGTCCTTGTTCCTGTAACCATCCGCAAAGTGTCTTCTCCATTGGCTACTCATCTCTGCCACGATTGCAGCGGTATCCCGTTTATTCTATACTTGATCAAGGCCTGATATTTGCACCTCCTCATCCTCTTATAGCTCATATATGGCAAACTGTTTGTGTGGGAGGATTGGCGGCTGAAGGTCTGGTGTAAGCCTTGTTTGGCTGAGTGCCGTATTGGAGAAGAGTAGCCGCTTAAGCTCCTTGGCTGGTTGTTGGTAAGAGCTCTCCTGGTCCAGGTATTCTGAACACATGTCTCCCAATTTGAAACCTACTCCCAAGTATGTAGAGAATCCCAAAGTGAGACTCAAATTACTATTATGATAGGGGGAGAAGCGTCGATGGATAGGTCTTCAATAGAAAAGGTAAAAGGAATGGTACTAATTGTTACAACCTATCCTTAGTCTGCCGGACAAGGCACACTGTCTTCTTTAACAGCAACAGGTAACGATACGTACCGCTTGTCTTACCGCTCTTCCGGTCTCGTAGCCTTATGTCGCTTAGGGAACGCTGATTCCTTGCTCCTAGCCCGTGCGACTGGTCCTTAGCGATACGTTCTCGAGATCACCCTTCGGTCGGTGATGTAAACGGATGGTCGTAATAAGAGTAGAGTATAGATTGAACTAATAGGTAAAATATAACATAGGAAGTAACTTAGGTGGTTGCGTGAAGAGCTAGCTGTCTGTGTCCGTGACCCTCCTTATATAGGCGCTCTTCCCACAACCCTAACCCTGGTGACTTTACTATGAGTCACCCCTTTACTATGACTGCCGCGTGAGTCATAGTATAACAAACATCCTATGACTCATAATTTGTGTCATAGTATATAATCCCTATAATATCCAATTTCTATAAAAGGTCATGTGCGCTAATCGCGTCACATGCGTGAAACCCCTGACTCATACTTGTAGTCAGGTGTGAAAGTCATAACATCATATGACCTCACAATCGGGAGTCATGAAATCATAAACATAAATCAAATCAAACATTCATAATCATAAATGATCTCACAAATCGTGAGTCATGTGAAACGTTCCATATTGCTAAGTCACGATTTGTGACAATAGCTCCTCTCTCTCCTTAGCTTGAGTCCCATCAAGCTATTCACCAAGTTTTATAACCTGGTTCCCAAATCTTCTCGCGTCGCGACGGAACCTCCGTAAAATTTGTTCTGTTGTGCGTAACTGTTTCCTGATCATCTCCAATGTCAGGTCTGCGACCTCGATAGTACGTTTTTGGTGCGCAATGGTGGTTTGTTGCGCTTCGAGGGTCTCCTCCTGGAGTCTGATCGTTCCTTGGGCCTCATGCAGTTCGATTTCTAAACCCGAAATTTTTCTTTGGAGGCATTCGATATCTGCCTGCGTCTGTTGGCTTTTGGTATCGTTGTTTCTGGTTTCCTCGCCCCTCTCCAACCGTCCCATCCTGACTTCCGTGCGCTGAGCATCCTTCCTGCTCAGTTCTTCTCTTTTACCCCACGCTTTGGGGTAGTATCCACTACCGGAGCTTCACATCCCGGTGGGCTCGACAATTATTTCGGTAGCACTCCTTCCATCTCATTTCTGCATGTGGTTGTATTGGCCAGTAACTGGCCCCTTCCTTGTCTTCTCTATGGACGTTGCAACGCTCGTCATAGCATGCCGTCCAGCTCATCGCATTGTGTTCTGATGCCCTTTGGCGGTCCTCTACCGTCGCATAGCCTGGGTTAGTTGGAGTGATTTCTCGCATTGGGTCTCCCCACCCGTCGTTCGTTGCTTCTTGTTTGATTTCTTCCCAGCCTTGGTTTATCTGGGTATCGTTCGTGGAAGTGTTCGATTGCATTTTCCGCGTGTTCAAAGTTTTCCGCTGGGTACCAAACTTTATCGTGCTCAGGAGAGTATCCTGTTCACTTCGCTCGATATTGGAGTCTTCCGTAAGGTAGTCGTGAATCGACTATTTCTTCCAGTTCGTATTCCGTTTCGCCTTCGATTTCGATTGTTGGTGGTGGTGCCTGGATTTGTGATGGGAATCTTTGGTCTTGGTAGGGTTCGAGAAGTGAGATGTGGATGGTGTTGTGTATTCTCAGCGAAGGGGGAAAGTCCAGCTTATATTCACTGTTCGCCACACTTGCAAAGATTTTGAAGGGCCCTATCTTTCTGTAATCGAGTTTCTTGTATGGTCTTGTGGTCCTTACATTCCTTGGTAGGAACCATACCATATCTCCTGATTTCAATTTCGGATCGGGTTTTCAGTGTAGATCGTAATTTTCTTTCTGTCGAAGTTGTGCAGCCACCATTTCCTCGCGTATGGTATCGTGCCATTGGTTGATTTCGTTCGCCGGAATCTTCCGATCCGGTATCAGATGACCACTTGTGTCATGTTTCGGGTTCTGTCCGTAGTTTGTAAAAAGGGTGTTGTCTTAATTGTTTCTTATTGTCCGTTATTGTATGCGAACTCCGCAAAAGGTAATAGTTCGTTCCAATTATCCTGTTGATAATTGACGTATGCCCTCAGGTATTGTTCCAGGATGGCATTGGTTCTTTCTATCTGTCCATCCCTTTGTGGATGGTAAGCCGTGCTCAGTTTTCATTCGATTCCCAACCTCAGGGCAGTTTCCTTCCATAGGTCCGAGGTGAACAGTGTCCCCCTATCGGTGATGATATCTTGCGGTAGTCCGTGCAACCGAAAGATTTCTTTTGCAAAGGTTTGCGCGAATTGTTTTGTTGTCATATCTTTCCTGCATGCAACAAAATGACTCATTTTTGTCAGTCTGTCGATGACTACCAAGATGGCGTCATAGCCGTCCGATTCTGGTATATCTGTGATAAAATCCATCGAAATCGACTTCCATGGCTTATTGGGTGCTTCGTTTGATTGTAGTTGGCCATACGCAGCATGTCGGGATGATTTCGTTCTTTGACAAATGTCGCAGTTCTTGACATATTTCTTGATCGTTTCCCGCATTCCTGGCCAGTAGTAACTGTGACTGATGAGTTCCGTGGTCTTTGCTTTCCCTCCATGTCCTGCTTGTAAAATGTCGTGATTTTTTCTGATAAGTTCTGTCCTAATCTTCTCCTCTTCTGGTACCCAAATCTTGTCCTAGTACCATAGGCAGTCATCCTTCCCTTGACATAGCCCCAAGGCTACATCCTTCATCTCTTTTGTGCCTTGTTCGAGTGCTTTCCTTATCTCTTGTATGTGCGGGTCCCTCCCGCTCTGTTCCTAAAGATTTCTCATTTCCTCTCCGGGAAAGCTAATTGTATCCATTTCCTGTATCCTTATCTCCTCAAAGTATTTTTCTTGTGGTAATAGGATCCGTTGTTTCTCTTTGATCCTGTCGTCACCATCTTCTGGTGCATCTTGACTTCTTCTTGTCAAGGCGTCTGGCTTGCCGCTTTCCTTTCCTGGCCGATATTTGATTCGTATATTGAATTAGCTTAACTTCTCGCTCCACCGGATCTATCGTTCGTTGAGATCTTTTGTTGTTGTGAAAAAGACCAGATTCTTATTGTCAGCGAGGATCCTGGTCTTGTGATGGCTTCCTAATACATATCTCCTCCATTCCTTGACTGCCTGTACTATGGCCAAAAGTTCTTTGTCGTGAATATCGTAGTTGCATTCCGCATTCGTCCTTGTTTTTGATCGGAATGCGACTGGTCGCCATTTCTCCTCTTCGCACTGTTGCGGTAGAATTCCTGAACAGACGTACTTCGATGCATTTGTTTCAATCATAATCGGTTTTTCCGGATTGTAATGAGTGAGTATGGGTGTAGACATTATTTTTTGTCTCATCGTATCGAACGCCTCGCTTTCCGCTTTACCCAACTCCCATTTTGCATTTTTCCTTGTCAGATTGTATAGAGATTTTGCTGTCCTGCTAAACCCCTCAATGAATCTTCGGTAAAAGTTGCAAAATCCCATAAATCTTAGGATATCGGTTTTGTTCTTCGGAATTGCCCATTCCCATATGGCTGCCGTCTTGATAGGATCCATCCGGACCCCTTCTTGGTCAATAATAAATCCTAAGTATTCCACCTCTGTTTTGTGGAATAGGCACTTAGTTGGCTTGATTCTCATTCCAGATTTTCTAATGGCTTCCAGGATTTTTCCCACTTCTTTCTGGTGCTGTTCCATTGTTTCTGAGTACACCAGTACGTCATCCAAATATACTATGCAGCATATGTCCAAGAATCGGTGTAACATTTGATTGATCCATCTCTGGAATGTTGCTGGTGCATTGGTCAAGCCGAATGGCATTACCAAGTATTCGTAAGTTCCATATCGTGTCGCGAATGTAGTTTTCCATTCGTCTCCTTTCTTGATCCGCACGTTGTGGTATGCATCTTTAATATCCAGCTTCGTAAAGTATCGGGCGCTATTTAGCCTATCTAAGGCTTTGCCGATTAGTGGCAGCGGGTACCGATCTTTTCTCGTGACTTCATTAAGTCCTCAGTAATCCACACATAGTCGTAATTTTCCGTTTTTTTTTTTGACGAAAAGGATGGGTGCTCCTGTTTCCGCGAAGGAGTCTCGTATCCATCCCCATTCCAGATTCTGTTTTAAACAGCTTCTCAATTCTTCCAATTCTGCCGCTCCTAGTGGATACAACCCTTTTGCTGGGATTGTCTTTCCCTTTTCAAGGTTAATCACGTGGTCCACTCCTTTTCAGTAAAGCGGTAACGTGGTTTTTTATTTCTCTTCGAAGAGATCCAGGTATTGGTGATATACCTCTGATATCATCTGTTCCAAGGGTTCTTTCCCTTGATACTCTTTGGCCTTAATAGCCAGCTCAGTACTGACATTTATTGCCTTCAAATCCTATTGGCCGTCCTCCTGGTTCCACTTTAGAATGCCTGTGATCTCTCCTCTTCTGTAGAACTTCCCAAAGGCTTGGGCTGAGATCTCGCAGATCTCTATTGGTTTCCGGTCCTTTTTTGTTTCTTCCCGGTTACCTTCTGATTCGTTTCTGTCCCGGTCTCTTTGGTGGTCTGTACTTCAGAATCCTTTGTCTTCTCGTTCAGTCGTTGCAAGTACTCCGACTTCCTTGCATTCCCCGTCCAGGTATCTTCCACATATCAGTGGTGCTATCCTGTCCCCGGAGTTGACTGTTTAGTCTTCATGCCCGAGGTTCACCATTACTACCTTCAGTTCACCTCTATAATCCGCATCTATTACACCAGCGTTGGTTGTGAGCCAGTTCTTGACTGCTAACCCGCTTCGTGGTGCAATGCGCCCATAAGTGCCCTGTGGTAATCCGATGGCTATTCCGGTTCGGATGACTTCTTGCCCTTTGGCTCGTATCTTTGCTCTTTCGCTAGCGTTCAGGTCGTGTCCTGCCGCCCTCAGTGAGCCTCTCGTAGGCATCGTTGCCTCTTTAGTCAACCTTTTGACTAGGATCTGTTTATCCGTTTTTGCCAGAACCGTTGAGAACTTCATATCTAAGTTCTCCTCCAGGGCTTCCGCTTCTGGGACTGTAAAGACCCTCAGTTACTCTTTTAAACACCAGGTCGTGCATCTCTCGCTATCAAACGTGATGGTCCCCTTTCCCCAATCAATTTAGGGGCTATGTTCTCTCAACCATGGCATTCCAAGGACTGCTTCATGGTTTTGTAAATTTGCCACTTGGAAGGTAATCATTTCCCTATGTCTACCGATGTCTATAGGTACTGTCGTCGTATAGGTAACTGGACCCATCGCACTGAGTTTGCCGTCCGCCAGGTAAATCTCTCGTTATTTTCTGGCTTTCGCCATGGGCATGCCGTACTTTTCGCATACCTCCTTTTCAATAAAGTCCTCAGTCGCTCCTGAGTCAATCATTCCGTTGATGCTGATAATCTTGTCCCTGCCATGTAGTCGCATTTTTACCTTACATGGTCTTTTTCGTGTTCCAGTGATTCCGTGTTGTTTAGTGCCGCGTAGAAGTTTCGTATCTCGATGGGTTTCTTTTTCCCCTTGTCCCTCAGAGCATCGCTTACTGGGGACCATCGTCTTTTTCCTCTTCGTTCTTTTCGGTTTCGAGATCCATTTCGCGGATTGTTGTCCTTTGTTTCCATCGTGGGTTCTGAACCCGTCAGACTGTCCTTGCCGGGTATTCTTTTTGGTCTTTTGGGTTGGTGCAGTTTCTCATCATGTGTCCTGGCTTCGCATATGCCATACACAGATTGTTGTTTCTTCTCCTCCAGTATTCGGTCTTTGATACGTTAAGAGCTTGTCTTCGCCTAGTCGCATCTAGGTCCATTGGATCTCCTCGAGGCTCCTGTAGTCGTTGGGTCTTGAAGGTGCCGTCGTACTTTCTGGCGTCGTCGTATGTTTTGGTCTTTGACCTTCCTTGCACATGTTTTATAACGTCCAAGCGGTTTTCTTGATTAATGGCCCATACCGCCATTACTTTGGTCGTCGTGAAGTCTCGAGCCCTCATGGCCCATGCGTTCTGAATTTCTTCGTATAAGCCTCTTAGGAAGGCCCTTCCAAGGGTTGCTTCGTCGTATTCTGCCTTTGTTGCCAATAGTCGTAACTCGTTCCAGAAATCAGTTACATTCCGGCTCCCTTTCTTGATTTTCTAGATTTTATTTATTGCCGTTTCCCTAGCATCCACGTCGCCGAATTGGATGCGTAGAGTGGCTTGAGTTTCTGCCCAGTTACTCCATGTAGCTGGGGACTTTGCTTCCACATATGGGGTAATCCATTTGCCGACTGATTCTCTTAGTAGGGATTTGGCAAAGTCCACTTTCAATCCATCTTCGTTTTCTCCCCATCCTAGTGGTGTGTAGTACATTGCAAGTTGGACTAGCCATGCTCGCAGTTTGGTACGGTCACCTGTAAATATATCCAGAGTTTTGATTTTTGGCCTTCGTACCGTCAGTTGTTGTCGATTTTCCAGAACCGTTCTGATCAATTCTTGGAGTTGTTCTCTCGTGAGAGATATCATGTCCGCTGGTCCTGCTACCCCCGACATTCAGTGTATTGGGGATGCTCCAGAGCTTACTGACCCTGATCTTGATCTTGCTTCCTGGGTGACCGGGCTCGGAGGTCTTGGGGATCCATCTCGCGATATCTCGCTTAAGGCTTATCCAAGTTCTGCTTGTAGTCCTGGGAAAGTCTGTGGATCATTGAAGTCTGGTACTTCTGTATTTGTCGGTGAATCCGTTTTGTATTCGTTAAGAGTCGCAAATGACGCAACCAAATGTTACAAACCTATCCTTAGTCAGTCGGACAAGGCACACTGTCTTCTTTAACAGAAACAGGTACGGATACATACCGCTCGTCTTACCGCTCTTCTGGCCTCGTAGCCTTATGTCGCCTAGGGAACGCAGAGTCCTTCCACTCCTAGCCCGTGCGACTGCTCCTTAGCGATACGTTCTCGAGATCACCCTTCGGTCGGTGATGTAAACGGATGGTCGTAATAAGAGTAGAGTATAGATTGAACTAATAGGTAAAATATAACATAGGAAGTAACTTAGGTGGTTGCGTGAAGAGCTAGCTATCTGTGTCCGTGACCCTCCTTATATAGGCGCTCTTGCCACAACCCTCATCCTGGTGACTTTACTATGAGTCACCCCTTTACTATGACTGCCGCGTGAGTCATAGTATAACAAACATCCTATGACTCATAATTTGAGTCATAGTATACAATCCCCACAATATCCAATTTCCATAAAAGGTCATGTGCGGTAATAGCATCACAAGCGTGAAACCCCTGACCTATACTTGTAGTCAGGTGCGACAGTCATAACATCATATGACCTCACAATTGTAAGTCATGAAACCATAAACACAAATCAAATCAAATATCATAATCATAAATGATCTCACAAATCGTGAGTCATGTGAAACATTCCGTATTGCTAAGTCACGATTTGTGACACTAATAGAGTAACCATTCAACTTGTAGTATTAAAGATGATAGTCCTGTAAGGCTTGGATGTCAGAATCCTTGAGGGATTACAGGCTGTTTAAATTCAAAAGATTTTAAGTTAGCAAACTAAACAAAAGTGCAAACCTCCTGTCTAATATAGATGCTAATGGAGGCACCATAACTGTAACGGAATCCTATTATATTTCTACTATTACTACTGACTTGATGTTGGTTATTACTTATTTGGGTTTATACCTGATAAGCGCTACTATTTGGTTGTCCCTTTCTACTTGGTTATGACTTCCTAACTGGTTACTCTTTCCTTGTTTTGCTTATTACTACCCCTCCTTTCTTCTACCCATTTGGGTATCGCTATCCTCCTGCTATACCTACTGGATTTGTATAGTAGTAGCGATCTCTTGTTCCTTCCTGTTTGCATTCCATTACTTGTTTTGTTAGCTCAATCCTGTCGCTTTTAAGCCTCTGTTTTCGGAATATGGTTACCTTGGTATGCTACCTCTGTTAGCATGTTTGTTGGACAGGATGTTTGCGCTTTTGTTTAGTTTTACTAGCTACAAACATTTGTATTTAAAGAGCCTGCAAACCCTTAAGGATTTGGACTCTCAAGCCTCACAGGACTATCATCTTTAATACTACAAGTTGAACGGTCACTCTATTACTTCCATAACTTTTACCTTGTCTATTGAAGACCTATCCATCGACGCTTCTCCCCCTATCCTAATAGTATCTTCAGGGTCCCTTTGGGATTCTCGAGATACTTGGGAGTAGGTTACATTTTTTGACCTAGACTCAAGTATACCTTTGATCTTCGGCAGAGGACTGATCACCCTTCGCCTTCCTTGACCCTGCAGTACTAGTACACCTCCCGGTTCCCAAGAAGGCCTTGAGCGGACTCCCGGCGAGACCAGCTCACCCTAGCTAGCAACCATTTCGCTTCCAAGAGATACCAGAAGGCACTTCACTAGAGGATCGGTAGCATCCTCCTCAGGACCCCTAAGTCAAGCGCCAGTACCCCCACCTGCACCACCATCTGAGGACTCAGAACTATCTTCAGTAGATAGCAGCAGCAGCGAGGAAGAAGGCCAAGTCCAAGCCCAAGACCACGCCCAAGCCCAAGCTCCAGACCAAGTCCAAGACCAAGCCCAGGTCTAAGAACAAGTCCAAGAACAGCTCCACCAAGAAGTCCAATCCAAGAAAGAACCAAGCTCAGAATCGGAATCAGATTCTGGTTCAGAGGACGCTCCAGGACCAGCACCCCCAGCTACGCTGCAGAGACTACCTAGTCTACCAAGAGAACTAAGCCGTGCACCGGATGATTTACCTAGTCCACCAAGACCACCTAGTTCACCAAGTCCACCAAGCAATCCAAACCCCGCACCCATTGCTATATCAGTCCCCCCAGAGGGAAATAATCCTCCTAAATGGCCAGCACCATTTACATTCACAGGAGAAGGAAAAGATCAAGACCCATTGACAATCAACTCATGGTTCAACACAGTCCATCGATATATCGCCAGCTTTGGCATAACTGACGATGCCCCTGAAGCCCTGCAATACTATGGAGCCTAGTGTAGAGAGAAAGCCCTGGATAAATTTACCCAATATGAAGCTTCCCAAGGAGACCACACAGTTGCTGGACTCAAACAGAAATTCGAGGCCTACTTCCTTCCTTCTATATCCACTGATACCATCTATGAACAGTGGCTACAAGTTAAGCAAACTACCAGTGGAAAAACAGCACAGATTACCGACACTGTAATCAGACTTGAAACCTTGAGAGACAGTCTCCCCCCAGGAACAATTTCCGACTATTCAGCGAAGCAGAGACTACTAGATGCCATGGATATCAAACTCAAGCGAGAAGTGATCCCTCACATCACTTCAGATACCTCCTTTGACCAACTAGTGGAGATAGAGGAAAAGCGAGATGCAATTGCCCACTCTACAGGACTCAATGCAAATCGTCAAGGAAATGCAACCTCTAATGCAGGTTCCCAACAAGCATCCAAGCGCCCCCAGAACAACACCAAGCGAAATCAACCAAGGTTCTCCTACAATACCTCTCAGCATCCAAGAGTATCCCAGGCTGAGAAGGATCGGCGCAAAAGAGATAATGACAGTTACTATTGTGGAAAACAGGGACACTACTCCGATAACTGCTTTGAGAAGAAGAAGCATAGGAGCACCCAGCAGGGAGGAAATAGAGGCCCTGGAGGATCCAGGAGCCCCCAGAATGTCAGGAGAACATACCACACCCAGCAAGACGATCCCCATGTGAAGGAATCAGTCACTATTACCACAAACCATGCAGGACCTAGTGGAACTCAATCCCAAGCCCTCGAAGCATACATCACAGTCAATGGCCACAAAGCAAAGGCACTATTCGATACAGGAAGCACAGGAGATAACATGATATCAGGAAAGTTTGTCACCACCCACCAAATCCCTACCAGAGACCTCGAGACTCCTATCAACCTGAAGATGGCAGTTAAAGGATCACGCTCAGCAATCAACTATGTAGCAAAGCCTGTCATACAGATTGACAAAGAAAGCGGCGATATCTCTGAAGCCCTAGTCTGTTCCCTGGACAACTATGATATCTTCCTAGGAATGCCTTACCTTACTGCACACCATGCTGTTATAGATTGCGGAAAATCTATTACCACTTTCCCTTACTAGGGAATCACCTTGACCTGCAAGAAAGCAACCCATGCACGATTTTCAGTAATGAATAAAGCAGATGCCCCTGACTTCATTTCCGAGTTTCTTACAGTATTCCCTGGCAAGAAGACAGCGGAATTACCACCCTTGAGAGATGTCAACCACCACATCCAGCTGAAAGACACAATTTCGGACCATAATCCTAGAATCTTCACATTCCCTGACAAGATCATGCCAGCATACAGAGCATTGATCGAGGAGTGGAAAGCTAAAGGAATCATTCACCCAAGCGAGGCACACAACCCAGTCAACATATTCCCAAAGCTGAAACCCAAAGGCGAAATCAGACTGCTTGCAGACCTAGTACCCAGGAATGATATTACTTTCAAGGACCAAGAAGCGATTCCCAACCAAGCCATGATACTCAGAACTGTTGCCAGAGCAAAGTTCAGATCCACCATTGACCTAGCAAACTGGTACTACCAAATTCGAGTTCTCCCCAGCGATGAAAAATACAATACTATCATGACACTCTTTGGATCCTTTGCATGCAGAGTTATGCTGGATGGAGATGCCAACGCCCCTGCTACAGCTATGAGAGTTATAGAGTTTGTCCTAGATGGATTTATTGGAAAATTCGTTTGGGCATACATGGATGACCTTACCATATACTAAGAAACAGTTCAGGACCACATTTCGCACATCAGATCAGTCTTGAAAAGACTTAAGCAGCATAAAATCAAAGCATCACCAGCCAAGTGCAAATTCTTCGCTACCAAGCTCTCACTCCTTGGACATGTTATAGATGAGAAAGGAATTCATGCAAACCCTGAAAAAATTCGATCTATCCAAGACTGGCCCATACTAAAATCGAAAAAGGAGGTTCAGACCTTTATTGGAGTTGTGATATATCATGCACAGTACCTTCCACACCTTGCCTCCACCACGGCACCCCTCTCAGACCTAATTTCCCAAGATGTGTTTGAATGGCGACCCCTGCATGAGGAAGCCTTCAAACAGGTTAAGCACCTGGCCAAGGAGACAATTCCGCTGCACCCCATCTCCTATGAGACATCAGCTGATCCAATATACCTCATTACTGACAACTCTAAGGTTGGATCAGGGGTATGGGTTGGCCAAGGACCCTCCCCAGAGAAAGCATACCCTGCCGCATTCCACAGCAGTGAGTTTGCAACAAGTCAGTTGCACTACCCTGTCTATGAATTGGAACTTTTAGCGATTGTGGATGCAATTGAGGCATTCCATCCGATTCTATATGGCACCAAGTTCACTGTTGTATCAGACAACAAGGCACTAGCCTTTTTCCTGAAGCAGACTGACCTTCCTTACCGCCAAACTAGATGGTGCATGTTCCTGCAATCTTATGATTTCGATATCATACACAGACCTGGCAAAGACAATGTCCTTGCAGATGCACTATCAAGGATCTATAAAGACACCCCAGCTGACGAAGACCAAATACTCGAAGACCCTACAGAGAAGAAGCCTATAAAGACCCCCTCCTCCGCCATGAACAGTGTATCAAGACACTACCTCAACATCGCCCATGCCCTAGACCCTTCTTCTGCCCTCACTCTTCAAGTACCATCTCGCATTCTTACACCTGAACACCACTCCATGTGGAACTCACATCATGGCTCCAGCTCAAACCCCTCCAGCTCCCAAGAAGCGAGTCACTACTCAGATTCTGTTGAACAAGCCATGGACAAAGCAGCAGGTACCCACGAGCTTGCAACCAATGGCATTCAAGGTTGTGAAATCGTCGAGACCTCCTCCTATCTCAGCAACCCTCAAGAGCCATCCCAGGCCACAGTAGTTATTGAGTGAGCTAAAGCTCAACTGTCAGGCCTTGCGTCGAGAATTAACAATATTGCAGGAGATATGGATCAACCACTACATCCAGATGCTACCACCAACTGCTTTAAATGAATCCATGATTCTATCACCCCATTGGAATCCCTTGCAGTCACCACCTCCGGAAATATCGCCCCAGGCAGCACACCTACTAAACCTGACCCTCAGCCCACATCAGTCCGTCCTCGACCCCTAGTCAATGAACTGGACCGATATCTTGAATCTAATAGACACAGAGCCATGCACTGGACTGCCTGTGTCTGGGACGAATGCCAAACCCACATATATGGAGAGAATACAGGATACTTTCCCTCAGGGTTTCGTGATATTCCAGGACCCTTGCCTCTTTACTCTTCCTCCAACTTTGTCTCCCCTCATCATCCCAAGCGCAGAGCAGAACACAGATGGGCTGTTCCTCCTCCCATCCACGATGATGATGGCTACCCAGTTTTTCATACAGTTATTGATAAAGGAAAAGAAAGAGAAATACCGGATATCGACTAAGGATGGGATCTACCTACCCCTGAAGCACCTGTCGATTATGAGAACTGCTTCTTTGATCAGCCCTCTTCACAGCTTGACCTTCGCGCTTTTCAGCTTACTAACTACATAAAAGGAAAGTGGTACTCCTACATTCGAAATGCTACCCAGAATGACCCTCTCCTTGAGGTAGTTACCAAGGCTATCGACCACCCTGACTGGCTCTTATATGATGAAGTTCTCGTCAGAAAGGGGTAGGATGACAGTAGAGACTGTCCTTATGTCCCCTATGAAGGAAGCTATCAAGGTGCTAACATCAGAAGCGAAATTGTGCGCATTACCCATGAACAAATAGCCCATCTGGGTTGGCAGAAATGTTTTGAATATGCTTCAAGACACTTCTACAGGATCTCAAAGAGGAACGATTTCAAAGACTATGTCCGCAGATGCCTACTATGCCAGCTTAACAAGCTGCCTACCACTGTCCCTGAAGGATCAGTCACCCCGCTCCCTGTCCCCTGGCAGCCATTCTCGTCCCTTGCAATTGACTTTGCAGGACCATTCCCTAGCGATTCCAAGCTTGAACTCATAATGGTTGTCTTGGACCGATTCAGTGGCTTTACTTACCTCATACCAGTCTCCCAGAATATCACAGCTATCGAAACCGCCCACACCCTCATTGAGCGAGTCTTCTCCATTCATGGTTTCCCTACCTCCCTAGTCTCAGACAGAGACCCCAAGTTTACCTCACGCTTTTGGACACAGCTTATGGCGAATCTCAATGTTGATCTCAAAATGGCTACAGCTTACCATCACCAGACCAATGGACAGACTGAGCGCAGAATCAGAACTGTTCGCCAATGCCTTAGGAACTATGTTAACCCTAAAGGAACCAAGTGGATTCGCTACCTACCCCATGTCCAGACTGCAATCAATGCAGCCCCCAGCGATAGCACAGAACTCTCTCCCTTCGAAATCACCTTTGGCAGACTACGAAACCTCCTCCTAAGCGTCAGAGTTCTCCCCACTTCAGTACTAGCAGCAGACAAGATTGCTTCCCAGATCATGAAGAACCAGCAACTCGCCAGAGATGCACTCTAGAAGGCCAGAGCATGCCAAACCACCTCCCGCGGCAACAGAAGAAAGGATGGACCCCCAATCATCCCTAACGAAACTGAAGTTATCCTCAAGTCAGAACCCTATGTCCATAAGGTTGGACGAAATCACAAGCTAGTTGGACTATGGTTAGGACCCTTCTCAGTGAGCGAAGTACCTGATAGACACAACAACAACAAACTCATACTTCCCCCAGTGATGGCAGGTATCCACCCATAGATCCATTGCAGCCATCTTCGCATGTACCTAAGACCCAACCCCTTCACCTTCCCAGGAACACCTGAACCCATATTCAAAGAACCTGTCACCATCGATGCCAGTGGACAAGAGCAATGGGAAATCGAAAAGATACTCAAAGATCGACTCTATCGCAGAAAGAGATAGAGCTTTATCCATTTGAAAGGCTATGATGAAATCGAAGCAACATGGGAACCCCTCTACAACCTGGAAGGCGCCTGCACCCCCATCAGATCCTACTTGTTCGATACCTACAATGAATCTATACCATACAGACTCCCTTGGTCCCCTGGCGAGACTTTCTCTGCCTGGACACTTCTGAAACCAGACTATGCCCCCCTCTTACCTGAGCTTGACCCTGACGGATTTTGGAAACCCCTTCAAGACTCCGACTACTCAGAATCCGATACCAGCACTACAATCTCCACCTTGGAGGAATCTGAGATGGAAAGCTAACTGCTTCATGGTATTGTCTTCGCTACTATGGGGCTTATAAAGGTGTTAGGTCCTGACACTAGGGATGGATATATGTTTACTGATTAAGTTATATGTTTTGAAATTGAGTGGAATGCTCTAAAGGCGGATTGGTCATTAAGCCCTTTAGGATATTCCTTCTTGGTTTGTTTGTTTTATTTCTTTTAAGGGGAATGTAACGGAATCCTATTATATTTCTACTATTACTACTGACTTGATGTTGGTTATTACTTATTTGGGTTTATACCTGATATGCGCTACTATTTGGTTGTCCCTTCCTACTTGGTTATGACTTCCTAATTGGTTACTCTTTCCTTGTTTCGCTTATTACTACCCCTCCTTGCTTCTACCCATTTGGGTATCGCTATCCTCCTGCTATACCTACTGGATTTGTATAGTAGTAGCGATCTCTTGTTCCCTCCTGTTTGCATTCCATTACTTGTTTTGTTAGCTCTAGCCTGTCGCATTTAACCCTCTGTTTTGGGAATATGGTTACCTTGGTATGCCACCTCTGTTAGCATTTTTGTTGGACAGGATGTTTGCGCTTTTGTTTAGTTTTACTAGCTACAATCTTTTGTATTTAAAGAGCCTGCAAACCCTTAAGGATTTGGACTCTCAATCCTCAAAGGACTATCATCTTTAATACTACCATTTGAACGGTCACTCTATTAGTTCCATACCTTTTACCTTGTCTATTGAAGACCTATCCATCGACGCTTCTCCCCCTATCCTAATAGTATCTTCAGGGTCCCTTTGAGATTCTCGAGATACTTGGGAGTAGGTTACAATAACAATGTAACCATAAACTTAAATCAGAGGGTTAAAAGTAATTGGATGGAGCTAAAAAACAAGTAATGGAATCCAAATACGAAGGAACCAGAGATTGCTAATACTATACAAATCCAGTTGGAATAGTAGAAGATAGTAATACCCAATTAGGTAGCAGCAAGTAGGGAGAATGATAAGTGAAACAAGGAAGGAATAACCAATTAGGAAGTCATAACCAATGTAACACTTCTCTGGGTGTATCAGGTACCAGGAGGAATATGTCTCGGTCAGGTGTAACGATAGTAACTCAGATCCCAAACTGTCGGGACTTCAAGTGAGTATTACTACCGGATATTTCGATAAGTTGTTTAATAGCTGTCGATTACTCTATTGTCAGCTCCGCTAAGTACTATATTACTTGCTGTTGTTTCGTGCTAACTGAAAAGAAGTAACTGCACAACTCAGTATATTGAAAACTCTGTTTGTCGAAGTCTGCCCTGTCTAAGCTCAACAGAGGCAGTCTTAAATACATGATTTCACCTTTTCCAAATCTTTCCATATCCTTCCATTTGATTTCCAATTAACGGATATAACCAAGTTCCACTTGTAAAGTCCTGCAATAAAACAAATGCCTCATGCACCTAAACAGTACTGCAAACAAAATATGTATCATCCTGTAACACAAAACAAAATATAAAACATATCCGGTGTCAGCCTGATACATGAAACCCAATATGAAACAAACTAAGTATTAAGCGATACTTGCAACCAATCATAAAACAAACTAAGTATCAAACGATACTGAAAACCAATCATAAAACAAAATAAGTATCAAACGATACTTGAAACCAATTATAAAACAAACTAACCCCTTACTAGCCCTGCTAGTTTCAGTTAGCCTTGTCAGCCTTAACAATAGTAACCAATTCTGGTTACACCCTGCAAATAAAACAACTGTTTCCAAAAACAAAATCAATTTTTTTTTCCCTAATCACGAAAATCAAAATCAAAACCAAGTATTGATAACCACGCCATCATCTGAGACCCCAGAGTAGTCATGGTTGCTCTCCAAGTAGGGTTTCCAAAATCCATCATCCACCTTTCCTTCATCAGAAAACTTTCCATAAACTGGTGTTTGTGGTGTGAATCCGATCGCAATATATCCTGTAATGATAGGAAATTCATCGCCTGGACAGTTATCTGTCCACCATTACTGCACAAGGTTCATAGGGTTCTCCAATCCCTCAACCGGCTCCCTGCTGTTCTCAGAATCTGCATAAGCTTCACACTTAACTAGGCACTGGTCTTGTCCATAGTGCTGACTCTGATCCAACACCTGCTCAACTTCCCATTCCGGTACCTCTTCAACCAGGATGGGGGCTGGTTATGCATAGGCCCTGCCAGGGAACCTATTATCACCGTTCTCTATTCCTCTCCACAGAAGAGCAATGAAATACTCCTTCCTTGCGCCGGTAAATCCTAGCATCCTTCTTGACTCTGTAGTTCTGTGTGTAGGAATCGTATTCGAAAACCTAGGAGGGTCCTTGCCATCTGGGTTCCAGTTTCTTGCATCTACCAGATTCCGTAGCGAATAGGTCTCCCCAGACCAACAATGGTTCACCCATAACAATGGGTTTGTGGGTGGTCCTTCTTCTTGCTGCAATCCTGGTACACCTAAATCTCGCTATCTTAACAGACTGATAGGCCTTATTTCGCAATTCCTGGTGTCTGTTTAGGAAGTCATCGGAGGCAGGCACCTGGGTGTTTCTGACTGTGATAGTCAACAGCATAGGGTAATCTCGTCCATACAGTGCTCTGTATAGTAACATGTTCACAACATCAGAATGTCCTGCATACTCATCGGCTACTAACTCGGGAAGCACAAGTAACCAGTTGATTTGGTGCTTGTTAACAACATTCATTAAGGCGGTCTTAAGTTCTCTGATCTTTCTCTCGACCTGGCCTTTGGTTTCGTGGTGTCCAGGTACTGCCTTGATATGCTCGATGCCTAAAGACTTCATGATTTAGGCCCAGAATCGTGATGATAAACGTGGGTCAGCATCACTGATAATCGAAGTAGTTACTCTATGTGGAGTGAAGATATTGTAACCTACTTCCAAGTATCTCGAAAATCCCAAAGGGACTCTGAAGATACTATTAGGATAGGGGGAGAAGTGTCGATGGATAGGTCTTCAATAGACAAGGTAAAAGGTATGGAACTGATAGAGTGACTATTCAACTTGTAGTATGAAAGATGATAGTCCTGTGAGGCTTGAGAGTACGAATCCTTAAGGGATTGCAGGCTCTTCAAATACAAAAGATTGTAGCTAGGAAAAGTAACCAAAAAGTGCAAACATCCTGTCCAACAACATGCTAACAGATGGAGCATACTAAGGTAACCATATACCTAAAACAGAGGGTTAAAAGCGACAAGATGGAGCTAACAAAACAAGTAATGGAATCCAAACAGGAAGGAACAAGAGATCGCTACTACTATACAAATCCAGTAGGTATAGCAGGAGGATAGCATACCCAACTGGGTAGAAGCAAGGAGGGTTATTGATAAGCGAAACAAGCAAAGAATAACCAATTAGGAAGTCATAACCAAGTAGGAAGGGACAACCAAATAGTAGCGCTTATCAGGTATAAACCCAAATAAGTAATAACCAACATCAAGTCAGTAGTAATAGTAGAAACATAATAGGATTCCGTTACATTCCCCTTAAAAGAAATAAAACCAACAAAATAAGAAAGAATATCCTAAAGGGCTTAATGACCAACCCGCCTTTGAAGCATTCCACTCAATTTCAAAACATATACTTAATCAGTAAACATATATCCCTCACTGGTGTCAGGACCTTACCCCTTTATAAGCCCCATAGTACCGAAGACAATACCATGAAGGAGTTAGATTTCCATCTCAGATTCGTCCAAGGTGGAGAGTGTTGTGCTGGTATCAGATTCTAAGTAGTCAGAGTCTTGAAGGGGTTTCCAACATCCGTTAGAGTCTAGCTCACGTGAGAAGTGGGCATAGTCAGGTTTCTGAAGTGTCCAGGCAGAGAAAGTCTTGCCATGGGACCAAGGGAGTCTGAAAGGTATAGATTCATTGTAGGTAACGAAACAGTAGGATCTGATGAGGGTGCTGGCGCCTTCTAGGTTGTAGAAGGGTTCCCATGTTGCTTCGATTTTGTCATAGCCATTCCAATGGATCAAGCACTGTCTCTTTCTGCGATAGAGTCGATCTTCGACTATCCTTTCGATTTCCCATTGCTCTTGTCCACTGGCATCGATGGTAACAGGTTCTTTGGATATGGGTTCAGGTGTTCCTGGGAAGGCGAAGGGGTTGGGTATTAGGTAAATGCAAAGATGGCTGCGATGGATCTATGGGTGGATTCCTGCCATTACTGGGGGGAGTATGAGTTTGTAGTTGTTGTGTCTGTCAGGTCCTTCGTTTACTGACAAGGGTCCTCACCATGGTCCAACTAGCTTGTGATTTCGTCCAACCTTATGGACATAGGGTGCTGACTAGAGGATAATTTAGTTAGGTTAGGGATGATTGGGGGTCCATACTTTCTTCTGTTTTCGCTGGAGGTGGTTTGGCGTGCTCTGGCCTTCTTGAGGGCATCTCTGGCGAGTTGCTGGTTCTTCATGATCTGGGAAGCAATCTCCTCTGCTGCCGGTACTGAAGTGGGCACAACTCGGAAACTTGGGAGGAGGTTTGGTAGTCTGCCAAAGCTGATTTCGCAGGGAGAGAGGTCTGTGCTATCGCAGGGAGCTGCATTGATTGCACTCTGGACATGAGGTAGGTGGCGAACCCACTTGGTTCCTTTAGGGTTGACATAGTTTCTAAGGCATTGGCGAACGGTTCTGATTCTGCGCTCAGTCTGTCTATTGGTCTGGTGATAGTAAGCTGTAGCCATATTGAGATCAACATTGAGATTTGCCATAAGCTGTGTCCAAAAGCGTGAGGTAAACTTGGGGTCTCTGTCAGACTAGGGAGGTAGGGAAACCATGAATGGAGATATCTCGCTCAATAAGGGTGTGGGCTGTTTCGATAGCTGTGATGTTCTGGGAGACTGGTATGAGGTAGGTAAAGCCACTGAATCGGTCCAAGACAACAATGATAAGTTCAAGCTTGGAATCGCTAGGGAATGGTCCTGCAAAGTCAATTGCAAGGAACGAGAATGGCTGCCTGGGGATAGGGAGGGGTGACTGATCCTTCAGGGACAGTGGTAGGTTGCTTGTTGAGCTGGCATAGGTGGCATCTGCGGACTTAGTCTTTAAAATCGTTCCTCATGGAGAGCCAGTAGAAGTGTCTTGAAGCATATTCAAAACATTTCTGCCAACCCATATGCGCCATTTGTTCATGGGTAATGCGCACAATTTCGCCTCTGATGTTAGTACCTTGATAGCTTGCTTCATAGGGGACATAAGGACAGTCTCTACTGTCATCCTTCCCCTTTCTGACGAGAACTCCATTATATAAGAGCCAGTCAGGGTGGTCGATAGCCTTGGTAACTACCTCAAGGAGAGGGTCATTCTGGGTAGCATTTGAATGCTGGAGTACCACTTTCCTTTCATGTAGTTGGTAAGCTGAAAAGGGCGAAGGTCAAGCTGTGAAGAGGGCTGATCAAAGTAGCAGTCCTCATAATCGACAGGTGCTTCAGGGGTAGGTAGATCCCATCCTTGGTCGATATCCGGTATTTCTCTTTCTTTTCCTTTATCAATAACTGTATGAAAAACTGGGTATCCATCATCATCGTGGAGGGAAGGAGGAACAGCCCATCTGTGTTCTGCGATGCGCTTGGGATGATGTGGGGAGACAAAGTTGGAGGAAGAGTAGATAGGCAAGGGTCCTGCAAGATCACGAGATGCTGAGGGAAAGTATCCTGTATTGTTTCCATTCATGTGGGTTTGGCATTCGTCCCCGATACAGGCAGTCCAGTGCATGGCTCTGTGTCTATTAGATTCAAGAAATTGGTCCAGTTCATTGACTGGGGGTCGAGAAGGGATTGGTGTGGGCTGAGGGTCAGGTTCAGTAGGTGTGCTGCTGGGGGCGATATTTCCGGAGGTGCACACTGCAAGGGATTCCAATTGGTTGATAGAATTATGGATTCGGTTAAAGCAGTTGGTGATAGCATCTGGATGCAGTGGTTGGTCCATATCTCCTGGAGTATTGTTAGTTCTCACCGCAAGGCCTGACAGTTGAGCTTTTGCTTGCTCAATAAGTACTGTGGCCTGGGATGGCTCTTAAGGGTTGCTGAGATAGGAGGAGGTCTCGACGATTTCACAACCTTGAATGGAATTGGTTGCAAGCTCGAGGGTATCTACTGCTTTGTCCATGGCTTGTTCAACATAATCTGAGTAGTGAGTCGCTTCTTGGGAGCTGGAGGGGTTTGAGCTGGTGCCATGATGTGAGTTCTACACGGAGTTGTGTTCAGGGGTGAGAATTCGAGATGGTACTTGAAGAGTGAGGGCAGAAGAAGGGTCTAGGGCATGGGTGATGTTGAGGTAGTCTCTTGATACACTGTTCATGGCGGAGGAGGGGGTCTTTATAGGTTTCTTCTCTGTAGGGT
>QFET01003450.1:0-42576 GCA_003316355.1 Tuber calosporum
AAGGCTTACTCTGCTTTTCTGTCCTTCCTGCCTAGCGCTCTTCTAGGCAATCGTGACACTGTTACCCATATAGGAAATTGTACAAATTATATTAGGTAATACTAGATCAAGCTGGGAGGTTACTATATGACTACAACCCATGCTGGCAAGAAGTAGTATCTATAGCAGAGCTGCTGAGCCCTGGTGAAAGATCTAGACTTGACATAAAGAGAAATAAGACACTTGATAATATCTATTTATATGCACCTGAGTGCATATATGCAAGAAAGACAGCTATCCAGACTGATTAACTAGTATCATGTAAGATTTTGGCAAATGCACTACATCAACTTGAACTTATTTCATTTGGTAAAGGAATTAAATGGTGTCTATTAGTGGACTGCTGGATACTACAAGGATTATAGAGAGTTTCGGGAATCATTTATCTGAGTGGGGCATACATCGACTGATCTGTGTCAAACAGTGTTTCCACTCTCTATATCAATGGCCTAGGCATCTAAGGATACTTGATATATATGACTAATATATGTACTGGGAAAATTGTATAAATAGCTAGCTTTTACCCATAGTTAAGGAACATCCTCTATCTCCACTACACACCCGGCGATTGAAATCTCAACACCACGAGAAATCATCACCATCACCACCATTCGGGTTCCTACCCCTTCTTGTCATGCCATGGGGTGGGGAGTTGTTTACCTCTATCTCCCCTCGCCAAACACATTAGGGTCTACCCCTTTGAGTCCATCCTCTCCTTATCTATCATGGTTGATAGTTGCCTCTCCTTTCAATCTTGGTTGATGGTTGCCTCTCCTTTCCCCTCTCATGTTTCACCTCGCTTAGCTCGTTTGCTCAGCCTCGCTTAACATTTGTACAGTCAGCAACACCCTACCTTCATACAGCTGCGATACACACTTGCAGTAGGAGGAAATCCCCTTCAGGCCTACGGTCACTTTGGAAACCTATGGTCGATACCTCTACTCTCTGTTCTTTGAGTACTGCCTAGATGGGTACGCACACGGTTCTGTCCCTGATAATTGGGTCTACCCCTCCTCCTCCTCTCCTCCCCTCTCCTCTCCTCATGGTGGATCGGCTAGCATCCTACTGCTCCCCCCTCCTCAAAGCTGGCACCTTACTGCCTCAACCACGGCTGGCACCTTACTGCTCCTCTCCTTTTCAGCTGGTACCTTACTACCTCCGCTCTCTACGACTCTTGCCCATGGTCAAATATGCCTTCAGTTACGTCTGGTCATAGTATTGCACTGTCTCTTGGACTTGTGGTAATGCCGCCGGTTACCTCAGAATCCCAGGTCCATCATCAACCTGCCGGCGCCTTTATGGGTGCAATAGTAGTGGCTAATTTCCCCCTTATCTGTTGTAGTTTTCGTCAAGGGTTTGCCTTATGCTTTCCTGCTTTCCTGCTTCTTACTTTCAACCTGTTGTCTTCTTAGCCAGCTGGAGGTTTGTTTGCTTGTAGACGAGATGTGCAGTTAGGCCCATACCAGAGGGTCCTGGGAGTACGGGTTTTGATCCCTAGGGCGCGGAGGATGTTTGTTTGGAATTAAGGTTTTGTTTTTGCCATAGCTAGTACTCCATGCACGTTCTTGTACCTTAACAAAGAATATATGAGATGATCAAAAAAAATCAAAAAAAAAAAAAAACCCTGTAGTTAAGGGGGACTGACTGCAAATGCCGCCTGATTTTTCAGGGCTCACCTAATATTTTCCTGCCTGTTCAAGTGGGTACCCCCCAGGGCTCCCCTATCTCTCCTTTGTTATTTTTAATTTATGAATCCTCCCTGAACTTGTCTATCCCAAAGGTGATTATGTTTTCCTATATTGATGATTTTACTGTCACTGTTGGGTCTGGGTCATACTGGAGGAACACCACAGCTTCTTCAACACTACTACACCCGCCTCGGCAGAAAGGCCTCCCCGCTTGGAGTCTCCTTCTCCGTTCTCAAAAGCAAACTCATCCACTGGCTAACTTCAAGGGATCGCTCTCCCTCCTCACTAGCTCCTGTTTCTCTCCATGGGAGTCTCTTCCACCCTTATTCCATAGTCCGATGGCTAGGATACTGGTCCTCACCCTCGATGGAAACCTCCACCTATTTCCTCAAGAGGCTAGCCCTCGCTCAAGGGGCCTTCGGTCTCATCAGGCAACTCTCTCCTCCTGGCATAGGCATAGTCTCCGACCTGAACTGCAAGCTGGCCATGGGACTGCTGCTACCAATCCTCACTTACAGAACTGACCTCCTTATCCCCAACACTGCGATGATGGGGAAAATGGAGGTCTTTTGGAGCAAGGTCCAACGATGGGTCACCAACTGCTTCTCATCGACTCCTGTATCAATCCTTCCCTGTGAATCTTGCCTCCCCCCTCTCAACTCGCTCCTTCCCCATCGCTGCAGGATGGCCGCACTACGGCTAGCCTGCTCCCCTCCCGCGATCAATCCAGCCACAGCCCGGCTGCCTCTATCATTTTCATCCTTCTCCAACTTTAGGGCAGGGGACTCCTCCTGCCACCTCCTTCGTGACCTTAGGGCCAATTACATCCCCCTCCACTGGAACCAACCAAGGCCCATACCCACCGTCAGCTCTCACCTCCCAATCGATGGGATGTGCTACCTCTTGGTCAAGGTGGCACCGGACAGATTCAAACTCCCACAGATAAACTTCCACCTCCTACCGGGCACTGTCTTTGCCCCACCTCTTCTGATCCCAGGTGCTGTCTTGTACAAATTGATGAAGGAAGAGTGCAAACAGGACCTCCTTACTGATTGAACAGTCCTGTCCCCACCCCCTCCTTACTTCCAGAACAAGCCATCCCTACGCCCACATGCCTTCATGGGCCTCGACCTCTTTACATCTGGGCGAATTCACCAGATGTGCGCCGGAAAGAGCTATCCCGCCGCGCAACCCTCCTGGAACGATGCTGATCGCTCTCCCACCTGCCCTCCCTGCGACTCAGAGGATGAAACCTTTGAGCATGTAATTCTCCACTCCCCCTCCAAGTCCCGAGAATGCTAGCTTTACCTTCAGAAGCTGTCTTCGATGGACCATGGCTCTCCACATTGGGCCGACCTGAACATGATCCTTGGTCTTGCCTCATACATCCGCGCTACTCGCACGAACTTCCCACCCACCATGCCTACAGTTATATCTACCGCTGCCTCCTCCTCCTCTGACTATGACCCAGACTGAGTGGTTTGACTTTCCTGCTATATCTTTCCTTTCAGTTATGATTTCTTTTACTATCATTTCCTTCTATACTTTTTGAATTAGTCGCCATTGTTGGGTGTGGTGATGGTATGGTCATCACTAGGGGAGAACTTCGGCAGTTATTTCCTTTGTTTTGCACGTTTGGAATGAACATTTCGTTTATGCCATAGCTAGTGCTCTATGCAGGTTCCTGTACGTTAACAGTGAATATATGAGATAATCAAAAAAAATCAAAACCCATAGTTCAGGGATCATCAAGCGAATGGAGAAGGAACCTTAAGAATTTATTCAGTTATTCAACTACTAAGTTATCAAGGTTAAAAGCTTCAAGAACCATTATTTTTTATCATACTTTTAGCTGAGCTTTCCTTACAGTTCTCTGCTTTTCTCGATAAAAGGACATCTTAGGCTATTGAACAGTACCGAATTGACTACATTTGGAACACTATATTGTTATTCTTCAGTCATTAAGGCTCAACATTCTCTCATCCCTAGAGAATACAACGAGGCGGAAGGTTTTCATTAGTGTAAATATTAGGGGCACTGTCAACCTCACAACTTTGACAACATATTTCCCAACTGCTCTGTAGAGTATGAACTGGACCTTGGTGCATTAGCACTCCTGAAACTTCATAGGATTCAGAGAAAATATACCCAACTTATCTATTGGTAAGATTGTCACTGGACAACTGCTTTCATAATCAAGAAAACAATAATCTACTATTCACTTTTTTACTTGCAGCTGTCTTTGCAGAAATTCCACTAATTGAAACTGTAAAACCATTTTAGTTAACTAAACTATTTTTAAACAACATCTCGGTATCTAAGTGAGCAGGCATGGCTATAGCATCTGATAATACCCCTATTCCTATTTCTTTGTGACCAAACTGGTTGATAGAAGAGGAAGATACAGAATCTACACCTTCGTTATCTTTGATTCCATCCCAAAGCGGGACCAGCTCTCTCATTCCACATATGGGTCGTCCACTATCAATAGTTCAGAAATGTGCTGAATACACCAACAAGCCTCACAATACTCAAGATATCCTTCAGTTAAATGTATTCTTTACATTATGACATCAGTACTAAACCTTGAAAGAAACTGCAGATGAGAACCATATAGAGATCCCAGTACTATTACAGGAGGACAGGCAGGGTTTTGCAATGCTAGAAGTATTGCAGAGCCGTAAGGCCTGAGGTGAAATTATCATTAATGCTAAAATAGAGGAAGGTCGCATGCAATAGATCAATTGAGTAGTGCCACAGAATGTGAGCAGCAAAGGTTACATGCCCAGGTTAAGTAAGATTTCTGAAACTACTAGTGTCAACACAATGACAGGGCTATGTCTCAGAAACCAGCAATCGAATACTCTGCAAACACTAATGAAGCTCAATGCCAAATTAAACACACAGGAACCAGAATGAACCCAAAGAATGAATAAACAAGAAGAAATTGCCATTCAACTACGATGACAACTAAGCAAAGGTATGAAGGCATACTTAGATGCTCTTGGACGCCAACAGACCGACAAACTAGTGGTACTACAAACTCAGCAAGGACCCAGAGACAATGATCCGGGGCCATCCAATCGTGGACGATCGCCCATCGTACATCTTCATAGTCCAGGTCCAACTAAAGAAACTGCATCGATTACTAGGAAGAATAATGGAAAAGGGGCTGAGCATGACGGAAACAACCACTTAGGCCACTATTACCAGATAACGTTAGTGATGCCGCTAACCCATATGATAATGATGGGTCGGATAGTGGCGGTGAGCATGGACGGGTTAGAAAGGGTGGCAGGCACGAACATGCTTCTCCTTTATATTCGATTCCCAGAAAGGATGTACCGTAGGACTAGATCACTTGACTTGCTTAATATATATCAATGGACTCTCCCGACCAGCTAAGCTAATGGCGGAACTACGCTTCTAATTTAAAGGACACTACAACCAAGATGTTCGAAATAGGTTAATAGTCTATGAAGACTAGTTCGATTATAATCCTACAAAGTGGGAAAATCATGCACATCGAATTGTCTTTGCCTTGGGGAAAACAAAGGGGAACAAAGTGGAACTCTTCTTGGTGAAATAGAGAGAGGTGATGGGTGAATTGGGTGGATATACTCGAGACTTGGACTATTCCACATCGGATCGTTTTTGATATGAAATTAGGAAAACATATATTAGTGGCTCCGTGGAATGACTAGCCCTAGTAGACTTGTCCAAAGTGATCTATAATGGAAAACCAGAAAATTATCTTCTTCTCCTCAAAAACCTGAATATCAAGGTCAGACAACTGGAATCAGTTAGAGGGTGCTAGTGGTAACCAAATTCCTTCAAGAAATTCTGCAATGGTTATTTCATGTGAATTTCTCCTGCGATAAGGAATAGATGTAAACTATCCGAGAAATTGGCAGACAAGACGCGGAATTTCTGGAATGGCGAAAACTATCCCGTGAGAACCATTATCCTGTGGATCATAAAAAGGAAAACGCCATGGCACCAATTAGGGGGTTAATATTAAACAAGGATACACTGCGCTAAAATGAAGAAACAATCCTCTATAATTGAGCACAGCAAAGGTAAAAATATTGAAATGGACAAGGGGCAACAACAATAAAGATGATCCTACTGACTGGAACAATGCTGATGATGGAAACCTACAAGATGTGGTGGATAAGCAAAAGGCATAAAAGGGTTACACCTGTTGCAGCCTTAATAACCACACCTGGTGAAAATTTTGAAAGGACAAAGTAGCAGCAAGAGTCTTCGCTAAGCAAACAAATAAGGACCAAGCTAAAATCTATAACAAACAACCGTCTGCAGACCCTTCAGTGAAAAAAACATAACCAAAGGTTAATGATATACAGAGTAAACCAACCCCTCAGTGATGGGAATTATTAGATACCGAAATGTCTTAATAGCACCAAGGGTGATGGAAATTGGGTTTTCTGGGCACTAGCAATAGTAACCACAATTTAATTTGGGATCCCTCTAGGCTGATGAGATATTAAACAATCATTTTCACTATAAAGTTGAATTACAGCCTTCCTTGCAAAATTTACAGCCTATTTGCAAAATTACTACACACTCTCAGGAAATGGAGATGCTGAAGACCAAGACCATTAATAATAAGGCTCATTTCCAAACCACCCTAGCTGTGCACCCAGGTAGGAAAGCCGTTCAACCTAACAAAAAGGACAAAGGCAAATAAGTCATAAATCCTGCAGTCAGGGTCTGCCTAAGGATCCTAGGTGAAGGGGCAGACGGCAGCCCATATATACATATGCACCATCCTCCTAATCATGTGATGAAATTGGTATGACAACCTTTACAACAGACCAAAAAAGGCGACAATCCTAGTGTGTGGCAACTAAGACCATCAACTACAAAGATATAGAGCTAGTTTCACTAATATTACCCTTTGTGGATATTATTTTCCATATTCGGAATTTTCTACTCTTTTCTGAAATGAATTTATTTTCTGAAATTATTACTCCTTTAGGGAATTATCCTACACTAAAGTCAGAGAAGTATAATTTCAGTTTTACTGCATTTATATTGCCTTTTACTAGTTTCTCCCTTATTGAGTGATGTTTGAATTTTTTGGAAGCCCCTCGGCAGGGGGTAAAGGCCTCTCATAGTGGGCCACCCAGAATCTTAATAATTAACTATTTAATTAGTTTGTCTGAGGAGACCTCTATGGTCGAAATAATGATTGTGCTGTTATGAACACTTAAGCTACACAACTATAATTTCTTGTATCCGAGGATGAAGTGATATAATACTGCCACTGAAGTGATAAAAGCTCAAATATGAGGAACTCAAATGATACCAATACGCTAAAGCAACTGCACAATTCTATATAAACAGGAAATGATATCACATAGGAGTTCTATTATACTCAGGATTGAATATTTTCTTTATATACAAAAGTTTGATTAAAGAATTGAATATTCCTCACGAATCTTGCTAAAATCCTATCCCTATTTTAGGCTTTACTGGAGAAAAAACCTGTACAGGAAGAGTGTATACCCTTCCCCTTTACTTAAAAATTGGAAAACAAATCAAAAACTTATCAAAGATTGGGTGCAAGATTACACAGATAGGCAATTATGGAATAATAATACCATTTGGGTTGTGGAATAATGAATATCCTATAACAGGAATTCATGACCCAGAAGGTTGGAGTTTTAAAGCTCCAGGATGTCAGCTTTATCTCTTACTGGAGGAAGAAAGAATATCAATAGAATGTGAGGACCAGGTTTTGGAAGATCCTGAGGTATGGTTCCGGAAGACTAGACATAGACCCACTTTTCACACTCAAAATGTGACTGTTTTTGATGTGACGGCAACTGTAATGCTTATGTCAGCCATTTATTACTTCAGTTAAAGTAGGGTAACAATAATTGCAACATATTGAAAACAAATTTTTTAAAAAGTAATTAACATATACTATAATTTAAGTTAAATCTTATTAGAACTAATTTAATTTGTAAAATATAATAAGGAGAAGGGATATCATATATACAGGCAATAGAAAGAAGGCATCATTGTATAATTAAGAGGTAGGAGAGAAGGATGATTAGGAATCATAGAGGTAAAATTGAGGAATATAGCGGTGGGAGGAATAACGTATAAATACGAATAGCTGGAACTAGGTGGATGCATACACAATATTATTTCGATGTGCATCCATCATCTGTAGTGTTCTGTGGTAATACATATTAATAAGCTTGTTCGAGACTTGTGCAAGCGCCTCGGGAACTACTTGAACTAATGCAGGAAATGAATATCGACAGTGAGTATAGACATATAACTTGGCTCATCTCCTAAAGTAATCAATAAAGTTGAGTTCGCAGTGGTATTGGGCGTAGAATATAACCAAATGCCCTGTAGCCACCATGGTCTCTTGCAATTCTCCTTTTTGTTCTTGGATGTCAGGCTGTGATGACAATATGGCTCGAGCACAACAAGATGCATTTCTAGCATACTTGTAGGCTAAATTTGGTTTTCTTGTTCCTGGACTATTACCAGGAATAGAGTGTTGGGTAAGAAATTTGCATCCAGTTGGCTAAAGTCCTCTCTCCATTCACACAATTTGTAGCCCCTTTATGCAGCCATCAGGCAACATCATAGACTGCCTTTGGACTTCATTGCGGCTCTCTTATTTAACAAACCATGGATGACTCATTGGGAGTGTATTTTTCCCCCCAGGTGTCAGATTCATATTCCCTACCCACAGAGCCTCTGAGGTGTATATCTGGTGACTTTTTGCATTGACAAATGCAAATGATCCTTGGCAACCAGGAAATTCCCTCTCAAATGTGGGATTGGCTTTTGCTATAAGTTATAAGTTTTTCCAGCATTAAATTTCCATTCCACCATGTGTCCCCACCACACTTCAGAATCTCACATAATTTACCAGCTCCTAACCGCCCAATAGAAGTCAAGAAGTCTGACACGTTTAGGCCTTGTCCTCTTCCCTTTTTCCTCTGAGGAGCTTTGTCTTCATGCATCCAAACATACCGTCAGCCATCATTCAAGTTAGAGGTCGACTCATCATGTGTTATGAACACTATTGGTGTTACGATCCTATGCGGTAAACTGACTTGCAACAGGTAATTACTTCTCTTTGGGTTAGTTGAATATGAGCGAGCCGTTGTTATAGTTCGGTACGGGGCGTGGCGCTAATCTTCGCCACCAGGGTAGGAGTACTATTGCAACGAGTAGTATTAGGCGGATTTCCACTATTGCTCTTAGGCCTATGCCTGCGTTGTCTTGATAGCTGAACCCTATGGTTCATATTGCACAACGCCAATAGGGGAATGGAACGGTAAAGAGGTAAAGTAATTGTATAGGAAAGAACTTAGATGGTTGCGTGAAGAGTCCTAACTACAGGTTGCCTAGAGGTCCTGATATAGGCACTCTTCCCCCAACCCTAACCCTGGTGACTCATACCTGTGAGTCACACGACCTCTATGACTCATAGTGAGTCATAATATGAAATCCATCAGCTGACTCCTCTGAGTCAACTGCGCCACGTGCCAACCAATCATAACTCATAAAATAAGTCATGTGCCCTAAAGTGATCACATGCGCGAAACCCATGACTCATAGTGTAAGTCATCTGCCAAAGTCATTACATCATATGACTCACAAATGTGAGTCATGCGCACGATCAACCAATCACAACATAAAACTGATTGCACAACTGTGCATCATATGAAACCCCAAGACTTCTAATGAGTCATAGTGCGAAATATAACACCCTTGTGACTCATAACTATGAGTCATGCGAAATCCTGCCTTGCTTAGTCACCAATTGTGACATTAGCTCCTCTCTCCCTTAAGCCTGAGTCTCTTCAGGCTTAACGTCCCATCTTCGTCAGGGTTTCTCCAAACCTGCGCAAATCCTTTTTCAATTTCCGAACTTGATGTACGGCCAATTGGTAGTTTCTCCGGACTTCCCCTAAGGTGGTGTGTGCCACCTTAATAGTCCGGTCCCGGTTATCAATCATTCTGTGATATGTCCGCATATCAGTTCTTTGTTCCTCAATTGTGGCTTCGGCGGTGCCAAGTTGTTCTTGTGGCCCTAGCAACTGTCGTTGCAAACTCTCTTCGTCGGGGATCGTCTCGATATCAGTTTTTTCGCCCTCCTCTCCCTTCAACTGTGTCCTCACAGTTGTTTTTCTTTTCCTAATACGTGCATCGTTTTCCGTAAGGGTGCCACTTCCACTGTTCATCTTGGGTAAAACCCAGCATCGATTTTGTCGTGTCTGTGAGTACGACAAGTGTCCATGAAACAGTGTTGCAAGGATGTCTCCTTGTGTGGTTATTGCGGTTTGCGCAACTTGGGCTATCATGGAAACCAATTGCTTCCTTCCTTATCGCGTAAATGAGTGTTGCAGTAATCAGCGTAACAGGCAGTCCACGAAAGAGCGTTGGGTGCTGTCTGCTTTTCCCTTTCTTCCTGAGTAGCGTATGGCGGGCTGGTAGGTGTAGTAGCCATGGGACTATCGCACCAGCCTTCGTCTGGACCCAATGGCGTTGGGTCTTGCCTCGTGGGTTCGATTTTGACTGTAACCCACTCTGGCTTTTCTTGGGTACTGCTGATGGAAACCTACAATGGCGATGCTGGCATTGTTGAAGTTCTCCGCAGTGTACCAAGTTTTGTCGTGTTCTGGTGAGTAGCCGGTCCACTTGGATCTGTATTGTAGGCTTTTTCGCTGTATGCGTGAATCAATGATTTCTTCAAGTTCGTACTCGCTCTCTCCTTCTCTCTCAATTAGAGGTGGTGGCGATTGCTTTTGTAAGGGAAAATGGTTGCAGTGATATGGTTCGAGAACTGAGATTTGGAAGGTGTTGTGGACCTTCATCTGTTGGTGCAAGGCCAATTTATAGGCACTTGTGCCCACCTTCGTAAGGATCTTGAATGGTCCGATTTTCTGGTAGTCGAGCTTCTTGCATGGTCTTGTGGTCCTTATATTCCTTGGTAGTAACCAGACCATGTCGCCTGACTGGAGATTCGGATCGGGTTTTCTGTGTTGCTCGTAGTTTTCTTTTTGTCGTAATTGTGCACAGACCATTTCCTGACGTAAGATACTGTGCAGATCACCCATCTCTTCTTTTTCACTCCTTTCATTCGATATCATGTGGCCAATCGCCTCATGCACTGGATGGTGACCATAGTTAGCATAAAAGGGTGTGGTCTTTATTGTTTCCTGCTTTGCATTGTTGTATACAAATTCAGCCAGTGGTAGTAGGTCGACCCAGTTGTCTTATTGATAGTTGATGTAGGCTCGTAGGTATTGTTCTAGTATGCCATTTGTCATCTCAGTTTGTCTATCGGTTTGAGGGTGGAAAGCGGTGCTCAACCTTCCTTCTCTACCTAACGCTTTCGTCGTTTCTTTCCACAGGTCCGATGTGAACAAGGTACCTCGATCTATGATGATGTCCTGCGGCAGTCCATGTATGCGAAATATTTCCTTCAGGAATATTTGCATGAAGTCTTTCGTATTCATATCTTTGTTGCAAGGTATAAAATGAATCATTTTCGTTAATCGGTCGATCACTACCAATATGGCGTCATAAGCGGCTGATATCGGAAGGTCGGAGATAAAGTCCCTTGATATGGATTTCCATGGTTGGTGGGGTGCATCGTTTGGCTGCAGTAATCCGTATGGTGCATGCCGGATTGCTTACGTTCTTTGGCAGATATCGCAGTTTTTAACATATCGTTTGATATCGTCTTGCATCTTTAGCCAGTAATATTGCCGAGCTAGGAGGACGGTAGTTTTGTTTGTCCCTCCCTGGCCTGCTGTTGGTGCATCATGGTTAGGTCGTACTATCATTGTCCTTATGGCTTCTTCTTCGGGGACCCAGATTTTCCCATGATACCAAAGGTATCCATCGTTCCATTCGCATACTCCAAGCGCCACTCCTTTCATCTACTTGTCTCCTCTTTCTAGGGCATCGTGGATTGCCCTTATTTGTGTATCAGTTTTGCTTGCTTCGCGGATTCCAGCGTCGTCTTCTGTAAACCTCACTACTTCTATTGCTTCAAAGTAGTGTTCCGTCGGTAGGAGGATCCAGTGTTTCTGCAGAATCCTTTCGTTGTCTTTTCCTGGGACATCTTCTTCTCTCCTCGTAAGGGCCTCTGGTTTGCCCCCTTCCTTCCCGGGTCGGTATTGTATAATGATATCGGATTGACTGAGGGTCTCGCTGCATCAGATTTGTCGGTCGTTGAGTTCTTTTGTTGTTGTAAAGCGTACCAGATTTTTATGGCCGGTAAGTACCAACACTCGATGTCGACTTCCTTTTGCATATCTTCTCAATTCTTTTAAGGCTTTGACAATGGCAAAGAGCTCTTTGTTGTGGATATCGTAGTTGCATTCCGCGGGCGTCATTGTTTTTAACTGGTATGCCACTGGCCTCCATTCTCCATCGCTCACCTTCTGTGATAGTATGCCAGAGCATACGTATTTTGAAGCGTCGGTCTCGATAATGATTTCCTTGGTTGGATCGTAGTGTACCAGTAGTGGGGCTGAAGTAAGTCGCCTGCGCAATTCATCGAATGTGTCTTGTTGGTCCTCGGTCCAGTCCCATTTGAAGTCCTTCTTCGTCAGTTGATAGAGTGGTTTAGCTATACTGCTAAACCCTTCTATGAATCGTCGATAGAAGTTGCAGAATCCCATAAAGCACTATATTCCTTTCTTACTTTCTGGTGGTTTCCATTCCCATATTGCTTTTGTTTTGATAGGATCAACACTGACCCCTTCCTTGTGGATGATGAAGCCTTGGTATACGGTTCGTTCCTTCTGATATTCGCACTTCGAAGGCTTCTGTGTCAGCCCTTCTTTCTTCAAGGCTTCCATAATCATCCTGACATGGGTTCGGTGTTGTTCCAGGTTTTCTGAATATATCAGAATATCATCTAAATAGATGATACAACAGATATCCAGAAACTGCAGAGAATCCTAATGACCCATCGCTGAAATGCTGCAGGTGCATTTTTGAGTCCGAATGGCATGACTGTGTATTCTTATATGCCGTATTTGGTGGTAAAGGTTGTTTTCCATTCGTCTCCGTGTTTGATTCTGATGTTGTAATATGCGTTTCGGATGTCTAGTTTAGTAAAGACCTTGGCTCATCTGAGCCTATCGAGCGCTTCTCCAATCAGTGGTAGGGGATATCAGTCTCGCTTGGTGACTTCGTTGAGCCCTCGGTAGTCCACACATAGCCTTAACTTGCCGTCTTTCTTCTTAACAAACTGGATCTGTGATCCCCCGTTTGCATAAGAGTCTCAAATCCAGCCCCAGTTCTTGTTGACCCTGATGTATTCCCTTGGTTCTCCCTGCTCTTTTTCACCCAGTTGGTATAGCTTTCTTGCTGGTACTGTTTCTCCTTTCTTGAGGTTGATATCCAAGTCAACCTTTGGTCGGTGGGGTGGTAGCCGAGTTTCTTCCGCTTCCTTGAACATGTCCAGGTACTGGTGGTATTCCCTTGGCACAATCTTTCTGGGTTTATCTTTTTCTTGTCCTTTCTTGGCCTTGATAGCCAATTCGGTGCTAACATTGATCCTTTCGATCCTGGTAGGCTCGTTTGTCCTATAATCCCACTTGAGGATTCCTGTGACTTCGCCTCTTCGGTAGAACTTGCCGAATGACATAGCAGAGATCTCGTTGATCTCAATCTTTTGGCGTTTGGGGTGGTCCGTACTTCCAAACCCTGATGCGCCTCTCGTCTTATGAGCCTCTTGCTGCACTTCTTCTTATTGTCCTATGACAATCTTCTCGCATATCAACTGTGCGATGCGGTCTCCCGGCTCAACTGTGTAACTGTCTTTTCCCAGGTTGACCAGGACCACCTTGACTTGACCTGTGTAGTCGGCGTCGATTACTCCCGCATTGACAGTAAGTTGATGTTTAACTGCCAATCCACTGCGTGGAGCCACTCGCCCATAGGTGCCTTCTGGTAGTCTTATAGCTATCCCAGTGCTGACGATTCCTTGTTTTTTTGCCAGTATCGTAATTCACTCATCTGCGTACAGGTCATGTCCTGCAGCCTTGGCTGACCCCTGGGTAGGGAGTGTGGCCGTATTGTTCAATCTTTGGATTTTGATTTTCTGGACATCCTTGGCCTGAATAGTGGAGAACTGTATCTCTAAGTTCTCTTCCAGGGCTTCTGCTTCGGGGACTAGGTCCACCGCTGGCAAGCTTTCTAGGCATACCGTTGTACACCTGTTGCTATCGAAAGTAATCTTGTTGCTTTCCCAAGGGATCTTGGGGTTGTGTCTTCTTAATCATGGCAGCCCTAACACTGCCTCATGGTTGGGTAGGTCTGTGATTTAGAAGGTAGCCACTTCCCTATGGCTGCCGATGTCCATAGGTACTTCCGCTATATGGGTAATTGGTCCCATAGCGCTTGGCTCCCAGTCCACAAGGTAGATTTCCCGTATTTCTTTCGCTTTCTTTGTTCGTATGCCGTGTTTGTGGCTGAATTCCTGGTTGATAAAGTTTTCTGTAGCGCCTGAGTCAATCATGCCATTAATGCAGACTCTCTTGTCCTTGCCATGTAAACGCATTTTGACCATGGTATGATCTTTTTCTTGTTCCAATGTTTCCGTGTTTGTAAGTGCCATGTAGATGTTACCGATTCCGATGGTTTTGATTTTGTGGTCCCGCAGCCCATCTCTTACTGCGGACTTTCTTCGTTTCCCGACTCTTCAGGTGTTTCTCTGATCTCCATTTCAAGTAGGTTGGTTCGTGGTTTCCAGCCATTATTGGTGTTCTTGCTGTTGAACTGCCTGGTATAGTCCTTCTCATCCCTTGCATTTCGGCAATTACTGAATCTGTGCCCAGGTCTGGCGTATCCCAGGCATAGGTTATTGGCTCTCCTTCTTGTGAACTCGGCTCGTGAGAGGTTTAGCCGTGGGCGTCTTCTGGTAGCATCCAGGTCCATTGGGTCGCATCGGGTTTCCATATTGTTGCCCGACTTCCAGGTTCCGTTATTATTCCTGGGCGTTTCCTGTTGTTGGATCTAGGTACTGTTTTTCCTTGAAGGTGCTTGATCATGTTAATCCGGTTTTCTTTTTCGATTGCCCAGGCTGCAAGGGCATCGGCATTTGCTGACACCATGTGGTCGGCTGCCCATGCGTCTTGGAGCGTTCGGTTAATTCCTTTAAGAAATTAGCGCCTTCGGGTACCATATTCCTCATTCGGCTCTGTCGCTGTGAGCGAAAGTTATTCCAGTATTCCGTGACTGGTTCCTTGCCTTGTCTCAGGCAGTCGAGCTTTGTCCTAGCTGCATTTTCCGCATCCACATCCCCAAACTGTTCTTTGAGGGCTGTAGTGAAATCCTCATATGTAGTCCAGGTCTCCGGCTTGCGTCCTTCTGCAAATGGGGTTATCCAGCTTGCTGCCGCATCCATGAGCAAGCTCTTAATGTAGGTGATGCGTTCCGTCTGCGGTGTTTCTTGTGTCACTTCAAAGTATAATTGGCATTGCACTAAGAAGGTTCGTAGTTTGGTCCTTGTTCCAAGGAAGGTAGGGGGTTTCTCGACCTTAATCCGGTTGTTAGTTGTTTCTCGTTGGTTGTTTATCAGAGTCAGGATCTCTTGGAACTGTGCAGTTGTAAATCCTGCTAGTAGGATTCCTGCTCCACCACCGGCAATTGCTGGTCCCTGGGCTGACATCCTTTCTACTCTTGGGGTGTCTGGTTCCAGAGATCCTGTTGGTGAGGCAGGCTCAGGTGTCACTGGACTTTGGTTCTTTGTGACTGGCTTTTGGATAGATTTGTGCTAATTGCTTCTTCCAGTGCCAGACCAAGTTTTGAGGTATCGATTTCTCCCTCCGTAAGGTCGATATAGTTGTCTGTAGAGTCTGCCGTTTTGTAGTTAGGTGTTGCTTAGGTGACGCAACCAAATGTTATGATCCTATGTGGTAAGCTGACTTGCAACAGGTAACCACCCCCCCTTGGGTTGGATGAATATGACCGAGCCGTAATTATAGTTCGGTACAGGGCGTGGCGCTAATCTTCGCCACCAGGGTAGGAGTACTATTGCAACAAGTAGTACTAGGCGGATTTCCACTATTGCTCTTAGGCCTATGCCTACGTTGTCTTGATAGCTGAACCCTATGGTTCCTATCGCACAACGCCAATAGGGGAATGGAACGGTAAAGAGGTAAAGTAATTGTATAGGAAAGAACTTAGATGGTTGCGTGAAGAGTCCTAACTACAGGTCGCCTAGAGGTCCTAATATAGTCACTCTTCCCCCAACTCTAACCCTGGTGACTCATACCTGTGAGTCACACGACCTCTATGACTAGTAGTGAGTCATAGTATGAAATCCATCTGCTGACTCCTCTGAGTCAACTGCACCGCATGCCAACCAATCATAACTCATAAAAAAAGTTATGTGCTCTAAAGTGGTCACATGCGCGAAATCCATGACTCATAGTGTGAGTCATGTGCGAAAGTCATTACATCATATGACTCACAAATGTGAGTCCTGCGCACGATCAACCAATCACAACATAACTCTGATTGCACAAGTGTGTATCATGTGAAACCCCATGACTTCCAATAAGTCATAGTGCGAAATATAACACCCTTGTGACTCATAACTATGAGTTATGCGAAATCCTGCCTTGCTTAGTCACCAATCGTAACAATTGGCTTTACCCCCTCAGCGAGTTCCTTGTGTATTGGTTGCAATTCCTTATCCCAACTATTATTCTAGGCTTAAGAGTCTCCAACTGTGGAAGGAAGACATGTTGGCGATACTCCACAATATCTTCTGGTTCATGTCCATCATGGAGACTACTTTGCGTACTTACTTCCAGTTCCAGCCAAGTTTGGCAAGCCAGGCATGTGCAGATTGAGCCGTGAGAGCCTTCTTTATTCTTCTCTTAATACCATGTGGGGTATAAAGTTGTACCTCTCGGTACTCAGAGCTTGCAGAAGTGGCATATTTTTCACTCCAATAACCTACAATAGCATTGGCCAGTCCTATAGAATCCATGGCTAGTAAGGTAATGAATTAGATAAAGTATTTTTCAAACTACACTATTATCAGGGAATTAATATAAGGATTATTAAGAAACATACCTTTTCCAGCCTGTGACATGTATTCCTTCATTGCCAATATTGTACCCTCATCAGTTAACCAGCTTACTACCTTGATGTGCTTTCCCTGACTAGGTGCTGGTATCTTCCCATACTTGATAAAGCCTAGCTCCTGGTTCATAATACGCTTTGCAACTGCTTTGCCCCAACCACCAGACTGGGCAACCTGTTGGCGATTTGCATCCTTGACTGATATGGAACCATAGGATCAGTGGAACGTCGGACCTGCTCTTTCTTTATCCATGATACCTCAGCTTTAAGTTGAAGCTTAATAAAGCTATAGAGCTACAGGTTCCAATCCAACTGTAGGCCAAAAAGATTCTTGAAAGGCATCTTTGCCCGATGATTAACCACTTTGCGGATGAGTTTGAAAGCCAGTTCCGGGATATCCTTTTTATACCACCTTAAGTAACCATGAATTCAAGGCCATTTGGAGCATGCTAGTTTTTGCTCTCTTTCCTCCTTAGGAGTACGAAAAACATGTTAATTTAACTCCTGGTTTTGATTGAGCACTACATTTTGGAAAACAAGTTTTTGATATTGATATTGTAGCTACTTACATTGGTGAGATCACTGCTTTAACTTGCCTGCAACTGGCCTTGGTCGCCACAAATACTTGTTTTCAATCTAATCTGCTTCTTCTTTGCATAATATCTTTAATAACGCTTATGGCTAGAAGGTGGTACTGGCTTCCTCTTTTGAACTTGTGTTGTATTAGCAGTTTTCAGTCGCTGGCGATATTGCTGAGTCCGTTCTTTGGAGGGATATGATATGCCAGTTTCTTCTAGACTTTCAGTAGCTGCCTGTACAACCTCAGCTGTAGTATTACTGGTTGTCCGCTGACGCTTCCGCTCATAATATTTTCACATTCTTTCTGCTCCAGAAGCTGCTGGTTTCTTGGCTCCTTGATCTCTAATTCTGGCGTGAACCTTCATACAATGTCCTCGAACTCTTTCCCAATTGAATGCTCGTTGTTGCTCTTCTTTCGTCATATCTTGTGACCTCTCAGTGTCCATTTTCCTTCAAATTTAATCTTGATTTTATGATTTGTTGGTAAATATTTTTAGACTAAGGAATTACCTATTGGAAATCTTGTTGTATTAAAAAATTAATCTTAATATGGTAAAAGTGGATATCTTATAAGCTTGTATTGAAGATTGTATATTCAAATCTAGTGATGGGTAATCAACAGAGTTTATAATACAAGAGTTCTGTATTAAGGAATATAGGGTAATAGTTTTTCAATTTGTTTTGCCTAACATGTTTTCATAGCAGCACACTAGCTTACCTAATGGTCAATAGGCGCACAATGGTTGCCGTCACAACAAAAATTGTCACATTTTGTGTGTGAAAAGTGGGTCTATGTCTAGTATTCAGGAACCCTAGTGGTTATTGGAAGAATTGCAAGAGTAGATGATGAGGAAGATTTCATCCTGAATATACTACCTGCGCAATACCATAACTATAAGGCCCTTTTCCGCCCGTCAACAGTGGCGAAACTACCATCTCATTAGATCTTTGATCATGCTATTGCTCTCAAACTAGATACCTACCTACCCTTCGTGCCAATTTATCCACTCTCCAAAATATAGTTAAGAGTACTGCAAACATATCTAGATAATATATCAAAACAGGGAAAAGCTTCCCCCAGCAAGTCTCCAGCCAGAGCATGTATATTTTTCGTTCCCAAGCCAGATGGGTGAATCATATTGGTAGTGCAATACCGAGGACTAAATAAAGTCACTATCTAGAACAAATACCCACTGTCTCTAATGACATACCTAGACGACCATGTTGAAGGAGCTATCATTTTCACCTAGATGGATCTCAAAGATGGATATAATTTGAGCGCATACAAAAGGGGTATAAATGGACAAAAGCTTTTAGCACAAGATATGGCCTTTAAGAATACAAGGTTATGCCTTTTAGACTGGTTAATGTACCAGTCATATACCAGTTAATTAAGACCATGATGCTGAAGGACTTCCTTGCAGAAGTGGTAGTAGTATATATCAATGATATACTCATATAATTTAGGACTGAAAAGGATCACATCATATTAGTCAAAAGTGTACTGGAACGGCTACGAAAGTATCGGATGGCACTATCCCTGGTTAAGCACCTTCCATGTTAAATCAGTGTAATTCCTTAATTATATAGTGGCTGTTGCTTGAGTCAATCTGAGTGACTGAAAAGTTCAATCAATTAATACTCGGAAACCATCAATATCAGTAAAGAAGGTTCTAATTTTTGAGGGATATGTCGATTTCTACTCGTGATTCATAAAGAATTTTTCAGCACAATATGTGTCAATTACCAATTTTCTAAAAGGAAATCCTTAAGATTTTGCTTAGATAGAGAAACAACAAATAGCTTTTGATGATGTAAAGCGAGGATTGATAACTGCTCCCATATTATGTCACTTTCATTCAAAAAGAGAAATGGAAGTAGAAACGGATGCTAGCGATTATGCACTTGAATGTATCCAATCACAATGTATGGGAAAGAAGCTAGATCCGCTTGCATTCCATTCTGGAAAGGTAACTCCAGCAGAACACAACTACCATATTAATCATATGGTATTATTAGTAATATTAGTTATATTGGAGGAATGGCAAAACTACCTTGCTGGGACTAATGAACCTTTTACAATATATACTGATCATAAAAACCTACAATATTTCCACACAACAAAGGCCTGGTCTGCAAGACCAATTGATTTGGCTTAGAAGCTCACTGATTTTAACTTGAGAATCATTTACCAACCCGGACCAAGATGAGTCAAACCGGATATTTTAAGCAGGCAGCTAGAGTACCGCCCTGAGGAGAAAGCTGAGCATGCCAAGAAGGCTATCCTTCATTCTCATCACATTGAAAACCTCCTGAAGAACTGTAACCTAGTAGTGTCAGTTCTATGCAGTAAAGAAACCTTCAAACAACTCCAATCGGGTTGCCTCAAGAGGAAAGGAACAATATGATAAGGATTAAAAGACTTCAAGCAAACTGAAGAATCCCTAATTAAGGTTCCAAGCTACCTGCCAGTCAAGAACTATACAGTACCGAAAACAATATAGTTCCTTCAAAATAGCAAGTGCTCATAGGAACACGATACGCTATTGGACTACCAATTACAACATATTCTCGTATTGCACCCAGATGTTGATTTGCAAAAAAGAATAGTATTTCTATTGAAGCTAGAGTAGTAGATGCGGACTATAGAGAAGAGGGTAAGATCCTCCTAATCAAGACTACTGAAAATGCTTTTTAGGTACTGACGGGATACTGCATAGCCCATATCATTTTGGATAAGATCGAAGAGTGAAAACTTCATGTATAACGAGCCCTAGATCAGTTGGTATAGCTTACCGAACCTCAGCCCAGTCAGTGGTCCTACTAGGACATGGACAGGAACGCTACCAGACACCTGCAAAGTGACATAGCAAACATAAGTACCTTTCATGAAGAAAGGGTACTTAGGTACCTAGTTAGATGGGGTAACACAGCAAGGCCGGGTAACCTTGTTGCACACTTAGGTAGGGTAACCCCGCTAGGCAGGGTGACCCGGAGCTACAGTCAGGCAGGGTAACCCTCTTGAGTAGGGTAACCCGAAAGCATGGTTAGGCAGGGTAACCCTTTTGATAGGGTAACCCATCCCCTCAGTTAGGCAGGGTAACCACTTAGGCAGGGTAACTGGGAGCCCTAGGAAAACATGGTAAGCAGTGTAGACGCCGCCGGGCGTGCTACATTCGTGTAACCAGGTGTTTCTAGCTCGTGGAATCGTGTGTAACAAATAGGTCAGTTACGCGGAACCTTTTGGTAACGCAACGGGGCGTTACACAAACTTCCGCAGCGATTTGCACCATGATAGGGCCAAGTTACCCTACCTTGGGGATCGCGTGTGAAATCGTGGACCTCAAGTTTCCCTCCCCTAACGTTACGCGAAACACGAAATCCTACTACAAGTACCCCAGGGTGGTTGGAGTGATTTTGGCACGTCCAACACCCTCTTGCGGCTCCCACGTTCGCCCCTTGCGACGGGTGGGAAGGATGACAGTTGGTAAAAGCCTAACAAAACTGAGAAATAGAAGGTGGCAGCGTAACCACGTATACGTCACTGCCGTCCATCCGACCAGATGCTGTCCGCAGGATATATATAGGGGTGGACGACGGCCGACCCGGGCAAGTTGTTAGTATTGACATCAGATGGCCTTCCGAGGGTACTCTAGGTGCCTATAATCCCTATGGGAGGTATGGGGGTCCCCCAGAATAGCTATCTGAGAGTCGGGGATAAACGGAAATTTGTCGGGATAAAATTCTACTAATTACACAACGATAGCCCAGGCGCTATACCATTACTGAGGGACGTTACAGGACTCTAAGAGGCATTCAGTCTTATCACGGCTAAGGTGATCCCTGAACGGTTGGCTATAGGTAGCGCCTATTGAGCCAACTCAGTAAAGACACATACCGGGGGAGCTACGCAGTCACAAGAAAAGCTGCCGATAGGCCTAGTAGACACAGTTGACTGCAGTGCTTGCATAGGCGGAAAAAGCCATAGGGCTACTGAGTCTCATACCTAGGTTTGGGTCCAAAGTCGGATTGTCAGTTGGCCATTGACAAGACAGCGATCGGAAAGGTTTTTCTCTCCTGCAAGCATAATCAAAATACATTGCAGAAAACCTTTATGATTGAACGTACTCAACTTACCCAAGGGATCCACAGGCCCTGAAGTTAATTCCAGAAGGGCCATGTGTCAGATGATCCCTGAATGGAGAAGGGAGCTCTCTTAACGGTCAGAGTAGGGATGGGTGTCGTTGGCTTTATAATTCTACTTAAGTAAACGCGAACGGCACTCTACTCGGATAACCAACTATCCTCGCGAGAAGACTTTAATTGAGTGAAGCTCTGGCTTAACGATATTAAGTTTTATCATTGATTCAATTATTTCATCTTTACCTTCTGTGAACCTTGCGTTGAGTCTTTTGGTGCGGTCACAACCTTAGGATCCATCTTCCTATAGGGTGCCCCTGTTACAGTATATCGTTAAGCTCTTCGCTTTACTCTCTCCTGGGAATTGTTGCTCCTTGAGACCCTTTTCTGACATTTACGAGTACTGGTAACCTTATCAGGAACAAGTAGCCCAGGGTGCAGATTATTATGTCTGAAATGTCTCTTACGCGTTCACAACGGACTACCGTCCTTCCCACAACTGGTCCCCTCTTGGACTACGATGTTATCGCAGACCTAAGGGGCCTGGGTTGGGAGTCGGTTACAACGTTGATTGAAGCGGCACCCATTGAGTTGCCTAAGGAATGTCAGACCATGGTGGTCCCCCATCCTAGTGCACTAATGGAATCCATCACCCACAATCCCTCTATGATGGTACCTGAGGCGATCCCTGAAGGGGTTACTTTTGAACGTTTTACCCACGAAGTCTTTGAGAATTACATCCTACATGAAGTAGGCCGTAGGTTCGTGGAAGCACAGTCCCAACTCGAATGCTTTGTGGAGGCAAAGCAGACCTTTTTTCAAGAGAAAATGGTCAACATGGCCACCGACTGGGTAAAGAAGGTCCAAGATGCCTATCGCCAGCTGGTCATGACAGCGGAAGCGCTGAAGTGTCGCCTAAAGGCCCTCGAGTGGGCTGTGAGTCAAGGAATCAGCATTGATTCCGAAAATGATGTGATTAAGGAGCAAGCTCCTCCGCTTCCCCTTGTCCGCACAGGACCGCTTAGCTTTGCCCCGCATTTTGCGGAAGCCATGGCAAATGTCACATGGCATGAGCATTTAACGCCACATGCCAGGCAGGCTTTGGGACTTGGCCTCACTCCAGGCACATCGCGGGTATCACCTTTTGCCCTTGCTGTTGAAGCCCGCCTAGCCAGCGGATCTCCGAGCCCTTCCGGCTCAGGCACGGTGCGGAGGTCTTCACGCCTTGCAGGGGTAACAAAGGACAGAGACCTGCAAAACCTAAAACTACGACTGCCATTGCAGCCCTTCCGGCTGAGCCATCAATGCCAACTATAGTTTTAGAAGCTGAGCGACCATATGCGGTGGCAGAGGCAACTCCCTTGCCAGCCACACCACCAAATCCGGCACCGCTTGTCCTCCCGACCGCACCGCCGGCTCCAGCCAAACCCACGGGCAGCGCCAGGAGGACTGGGTTTCCAGAGGTAGAAGCGCAGTCAGCTACGGCTTATTGTTCTCCTACTAGTAGGATCGAGGGAAGACCTGATGGGAATATCGCATTTCCCCATAGCCCGCCATGTACGTCAGGGACTGGTGAACCGATAATGCAAAATCCCAAAGGTCCGAAGTTGAAAAAGACCCATTGTCGTTTCTGTAGTTCGGATAACCATACGGATGTTGGAGCTTGTCCCCGCTTCCAACAGCTAGTTCAGAGGGGAGTGGATAAGGTCCTTGCTGCTAAAGGTCCTCAATCCCCCACACCTCCCACAAGACTGTTTTCCCCTCCGGAAGCTTCTCTCCCAGAAGCCAGTCACAAAAGTTCGGAGGACCGCTTTAGCGGATATGAGGAACCATAGGGACTCCGCGGTGGAAACACTGGTGGAGATGGTGGTAGCAAACTACCAGGTGGTGAAAACGTCGGCGAAGCAGGAACACCAGGTGATTCCGACTCCTCGAGCAGTAGCGACGAATCCTCCTCCTCCCTCCCCGATCTCAGCAGATTTCAGGGCCTACGCAAGTCGCACTGGAATGAGGCTAAGAAGCGACGGTATGATGAGTGGTGTCAAGCCTTGACCGACTTTCTTCGAAAGTCCAACAACAAATCCCACACTTGGCAGAAGAAGCCTGAGAAGTTGGGGATCAAGGGGTTCAATGGAGACCAACTTGTCAGACAGTGATTCATCCAGGATGCGGAGATGAGGTTTGACTACTATCGACACTGTAAGCTGTCTGATATGGATAAAGTCAGCCTGATCATCGCGCTTCTTGAAGGGGCCGCAAAGAAATGGTACAACAGCATCCATGTGCACATTAGCCAGGATGCCGCACAACGGGCAGGAGTGACCTTTAACCCAAATAATGAGTTGCGCACTTGGGGAGGCTTCCGAAAACGCCTAGAGTCCAGTTTCGGCAGTCACTCAGATCGGGATCGTGCTCTTTGTGAGTGCAATGGTTTGGCTATGAAGCCAGGAAAGGTGGACCAATTTGTCGATGAACTCATTCGCTTAGCCAGTGAGTTGCATTATGACGCGGTAGTAGTGAAGGACAAGGCCCGCATTGGCATGACCGCTGAATTGCGAAATGCTTGGGGTCTGAAAACTCCACACTCGTAAGCATACATCGATTACCTAAACCTGCTTCGCAACACCGTCCATCAGCTGGAAGACTTGCCTCCTTCAACAGAACGGTAGTTAAGGAAAAGCCTACCACCCACAAACGAGGAGATGAAAGGTCCGTGGTCGCTAAGCGACAACGAAAGAACGAGCAAGGCCCTGGGAATCGAAATCCCGGGCCTCAAGCGAGCACGGCCAACCCCTCCGGGGTTAAGAAATCAGACTATGAAATCAAACATCGGAATATTCCGACTACTCTGATTGCCAAACGCCGTCGGTTAAAGCAATGTTCGCGGTGTGGAACCGAGAGTCACTTTTGGAAACAGTGTACTGCTCCCCAACCCATAGTGCAATCAATCAAGGCCTCATGCAAGCGGTCTGCTTCTGAGGTTGAGCATTTAGCACCTACGGTATCTAAACACTGTCGCATTGAGGCTACACCCCTTGTTGTCAAAAGGGTTACCGAGGTCCGAGGCTCCCCTCCGATTTTGGAGGTAGATACCGATGGAAGTAATTAGGTAAGCCCTTTAGGCAGTGTCTGAGAAACCAGAAAGCTGACTACCACTCTTTGCATTAAGGCGCGGAGGAAAAGGGTAGAAGGAAAGGGAAATTTTACTAGGTGAGTCCCCTCACCCTGTTACGGGGTAGCCAATTCTGTACTACAGAATTGCCTAGGCCGTGCTTGTATCGAGAAGGTAGGAGAGTTGTCAGGAAAGCTCCGGTAAGAATAGAGATAAAGGGTAAAGATGTTTTCTCAAAAGCTTGTAAAGTTGTTTTTACTGATAACTGAATATATTGTTAAGGTCTCTTCTCCGTTGCTTGATGATCCCTTAACTATGGGGGACTGCTAACTATTTATACAATTCTCCCGGTACTTATGTTGGCCATATATATGGAGTATCCTTAGATATCATGGCCGGGGTCATGGTAAGTGGAAACCCAGTTTGACCCTGAAAATGTCTGCCCCGCTCAGTCAAATGATCCCCCGAACTATTTAGTATTCTGAGGGTGTCTAGCACTCCACCAGTAAATAGCCTTCGATTCATTTGCCAAATGAACTAAGTTCAAGTAGATGTAGCCCAGTTGCCAACATCTTACGGAATACCAGTTGATCAGTCTGGATGGCCTTCTTTCATGCATATATGCACTCAAGTGCATAAGCATGCGAATTATCAAGAGTCATAGTCCTCCGTACATTATCGTCTGGATCTTTCGCCGAGGCTGAGCAGCTCTGCTATAGACACTACTTCTTACCAGCGTGGGTTGTAGTCATATAGTAACCTCCCGGTTCTATATACTATCACATCAACTAATTTGTACCATTTCCCATATGTGTAACACACCCTTATAAAAGAACAAGGCTGATCCGCCACTGTCAGGACAGGGTGGGATTACGGGTTTTCTTTTGTTAAGGTTTTGCGAGGGTTTATTTCTTATTTCCTTTGTTGTTTGCTTTCCTTTGGGAAGACCGATAGAGATGGTCTGGTTTCATTGGTTTTGTTTCACTTATGTATATCAATCGAGCAGGACTTGATTAAGGAATTGAACTTATTTACAAGTTTACCTGAGGAGGGTTAAATACCCGAAATCTCGCAGGCGTGATAGTAAACACCCAAACTTTATTATATAATGAGAGATACATTATGACACTTAAGCGAACAAAACCTATTAGCGAAGAAAGACCCGCTAAGCGGCCGAAGCTAGTTGGCCCGCCGCCCCACACTAGGTCAATACACGTGAAAGTCCGCTTGGACTGGAATTTCAAGAAGCATAGAAATAGTAAGGAAGCCTTACTTCTTTTGGACAGTGGCGCTACTGGTGCCGTGCTAAGTAGCACATGGGTTAAGAAAGCCTAATTACCATGTATCCGTAGGAAACATCCGACACCTATCTCTGATGCAAGTGGCAACCAGATTCCAGGGTTCGGCGAACATTACACCACGACGGTGAGAATGAAGATAGGCGACCATGTGAATGATATAAGGTTCGAACTTGCGGATATGCCGGACACCAAGGTAGACGGCTATCTTCCGATGTTGTGGTTAAACGACCACAATCCCGATATTGACTGGGAAACTGGTTTTATGAAGTGGCGTTCAGATTACTGTAAGACAAAATGTCTTGTCGCTAAGCGACGAATGGAGTTCATCACCAGTGAAGAACTCCTAGCCGAGGACAGTAGTCAGGTGTACCTTTTGGGTATGGCAATATATACTGGAGAAGATGGCAACCACATTAGCGTCAGCTACTACCAGAATATAGGGATTATGCAGATATTTCAGTCAAGAAAATATAACCTCCCTTCCTCGGTATACTGAGTTTGATCACAGGATTGAACTCGAGCCAGGGGCCAAACCGCCATCGGGGCCTATATACCCACTCACTAAGCGAGAATTAGATGTACTATATGACTACATCCGGGAAATGGAGGAACAAGGGAAGATCCGGCGTTCTACGTCGTCCGCCGGAGCCCCTATCCTCTTTGTGCCGAAGCCAGATGGAACGCTACGGTTATGTATCGACTATCCAGGGCTTAATAAGATAACTATTAAAAACAAGTATCCTTTGCCTTTGATGAACGAGCTACGAGATAGGCTCGGGAAAGCCACAGTGTTCACTAAGCTGGACCTGAAAAATGGCTATTATCTCATCCGGATAGCACCGTGTGAAGAATGGAAGACCGCCTTTAAGAGTCGTTATGGCCTGTACGAGTATACGGTAATGCCGTTAGGGCTATGCAACGAACCATCTACCTTCCAGAGTATGATCAATAGCGTATTCAGGGATATGCTTGATGCAGGGGTCATCGCCTATATGGATGACATCTTGATATACTCAGAGACGATCGAAGAACATGTTTCGTTAGTTCGTCAGGTAATGGAGAGACTGCACAAGGCAGGTCTTTGCGTTACCATAAAGAAGTCCAGTTTCCACCAAAGGGGAGTTGAATTCCTAGGGTATAAGATATCTGAGCATGGGATATCTATGACCACTCGTAAGGTAGAGGAGATCAAGGCTTGGAAGACTCCTCAGAACGTAACTGACATTAAATGCTTCGTAGGCTTTGCGAACTTCTATCGTCGATTCATCAACAGGTTTAGTAAAGTGGCAAAACCTCTGACGGATCTGACCAAGAAGGATGTAAAGTGGGACTGGTCGCCCGCTTGTGAGCGGTCATTTGAACATCTAAAAGAGTTGGTCACCACTGGTCCCATTCTGACACACTTTGATGGCTCTCGTCCAACTAAGTTGGAGACAGACGCCAGTGATTACGCATTGGGTGCTGTGCTATCCCAATTATGTGATGACTAGAAATGGCACCTAGTGGCCTATCACAGTAGGAAGTTCCTGCCTGCGGAGGTGAACTACGATGTTCACGATAAAGAGATGACGGCGATCGTCGCAGCATTCAAGGAATGGGATCATCTATTGCGCTTGGTGGAGGATCAGATTGTGGTATATACAGACCACAAGAATCTGGAGTACTTTAATAGTACCAAGGTCCTAAACGGGAGGCAACACCGCTGGGCGGAATTCCTACAGCCGTTTAACTTCAAGGTGGTATACCGAGAAGGCCGGCTTAAAGAGAAGGCTGATGCATTATCGCGGCGTAGGGACTACCGCCCGGAAGGGGGGAGTGATCCTCTACCACAAACATTTTTTCGGCCTAGGCAGTGGCACATACAGCAGGAACGAGACCTCCTGCGCCCACAGATGCTACTTACTTGTCAAGGGTTTCGCCTGCTGTCTGGATTTCTGACAGCCTTGCATGTTGCTGCAAAACTAGATCAGGCGTACCTGGTAGTACTGAAGGCAGTGGTTAACAAAAGCAACACTGTGGATGCCCATTTCGATGTGGAAAAGGACTTGCTTACCTACAAGAATCGGTGGTATGTTCTGAAAGACGAGGGGCTTAAGCGAACAATCATGGAAGCAGAACATGATTCACGCATCGCTGGACACTTTGGAACATACAAGACAATAGCACGAGTTAAGGCAAACTTCTACTGGCCGAGAATGGAGGAAAACATCACTGAATATGTTCGGACCTGTGATGTATGCCAAAGAAGCAAAACAATCCGGCATAAGAAGTTTGGCTTGCTTGAGCCTATTGAAGTTCCGATGAGACCATGGAATGCTATTTCTATGGGCTTCATAGTGGCATTACCAAACTCAGAGGGATATACAAAGATTAGAGTCATAGTGGATAGGTTCTCCAAGATAGCTCACTTTATCCCTTTAGCAACTGAGGTGCCCATAAAGGAACTTGCTCTCATATTTCTGAAGGAGATTTGGCGATTGCATGGGCTCCCAGAATCGATCATTTCTGATCGCGATACCCGTTTCACATCCAAGTTTTGGATGAGTCTCATGGATCTACTACAAGTCAAACTCAATGTATCTACGTCCTTCCATCCGGAAACAGATGGGCAAACTGAGAGGGTTAACCAGACCTTGGAACAGTATCTAAGAAGTTACTGTTCCTACCAATAAGACGATTGGGCTGCACTGCAACCCTTGGCGGAGCACGCATACAATACGTCAGTATCCGAGTCGTCGAAGGTGTCACCCTTCGAGGCGACCTACGGGTTTGTGCCACGGACCAATTTGTCCGGGGCCGTGTCTGAACATCAAAGTATACACCCTTACAGTGAATTTGTCGTCAAGGATTGGGAGGGTACATGGCAAGACATTAGAGAGACACTACAAAGGGCCCAGGAACGACAGCGGAAATGGCATGACCAGAAGCGTCTTCCCTCACCGGAGTATGTAACCCTGGAGTATGTAGTCCAAGGCAGAGCTAAGAAGGCAGACCGTGTTATATTAGACCGACGTAACATTCGCACTAAGCGACCTATGGAGAAACTAGACTACAAGAGATTTGGACCTTTTGTAGTTAAGAGGAGAATAGGGACACGGGCTTATGAGCTACAGCTGCCTGTAAGGTGGACAATCCATCCGGTCTTCAAAGTGGGACTTCTGGAACCTTACAGAGAGGATCTGGTAGGCAGGCCTGCTAAAGTCATACCAGAACCTGATATCTTTGATTCAGAGCCCAGCTATATAGTAAGAGCCATAGTAGATAGCCAGTGGTATGGAAGTATGAAAGCAAAATTCCCTCACCGGTTTGTATAATACTTGGTGTCGTGGGAAGGGTATGGCAGTGAAGAAAATTCATGGGAGCCATTTGAGATGTTGGAAGGAACCGCAGGCGAGGCATTACTGCGTTTTCATCACCGGTATCCTGCTAAGCCAAGGGATCACCGTGTATAAAAGTACCTAAAAGGGGGATAAGTGGGAAAAAATCAGCCCACACAAGAAAACTAAGTCTGAGGACAGACTTAGGGAAGAGGGGAGTAGTGTAACGACCCCTAGATCAGTTGGTATAGCTTACCGAACCTCAGCCCAGCCAGTGGTCCTACTAGGACATGGACAGGAACGGTACCAGACACCTGCAAAGTGATATAGCAACCATAAGTACCTTTCATGAAGAAAGGGTACTTAGGTACCTAGTTAGATAGGGTAACCCAGCAAGGCCAGGTAACCTTGGAGCACACTTAGGTAGAGTAACCCCGCTAAACAGGGTAACACGAAGCTAGAGTCAGGCAGGGTAACCCTCTTGAGTAGGGTAACCCGAAACATGGTTAGGCAGGGTAACCCAGTTGATAGGGTAACCCATCTCCTCAGTTAGGCAGGGTAACCACTTAGGCAGGGTAACTGGTAGCCCTAGGAAAACATGGTATGCAGTGTAGATGCCGCCGGGCGTGCTAAATTCGTGTAACTAGGTGTTTCTAGCTCGTGGAATCGCGTATAACAAATAGGTCAGTTACGCGGAACCTTTTGGTGACGCAACGGGGCATTACACAGACTTCCGCAGCTATTTGCACCATGATAGGGCCAAGTTACCCTACCTTGGGATCTCGGGTGAAATCGTGGACCTCAAGTTACCCTCCCCTAACGTTACGCGAAATGCGAAATCCTACTACAAGTACCCCTGGGTGGTTGGAGTGATTTTGGCACGTCCAACACCGCCTTGCGGCTCCCACGTTCGCCCCTTGCGACTGGTGGGAAAGGATGACAGTTGATAAAAGCCTAAAAAAACTGAGAAATCGAAGGTGGCAGCGTAACCCCGTATACGTCACTGCTGTCCTTCCGACCAGATGCTGACCGCAGGATAGATATAGGGGTGGGCGACGGCCGACCTGTGCAAGTTGTTAGTATTGACATCAGATGGCCTTCCGAGGGTACTCTAGGTGCCTATAATCCCTATGGGAGGTATGGGGGTCCCCCGGAATAGCTATCCGGGAGTCGGGGATAAACGGCAGTTTGTTCGGATAAAACTCTACTAATTAAACAACGATAGCCCAGGCGCTATACCATTACTGAGGGACGTTACAGGACTCTAAGAGGCATTCAGTCTTATCATGGCTAAGGTGATCCCTGAACGGTTGGCTATAGGTAGCGCCTATTTAGCCAACTCAGTAAAGACACTTACCGGGGGAGCTACGCAGTCACAAGAAAAGCTGCCGATAGGCCAAGTAGACACAGTTGACAGCAGTGCTTGCATAGACAGAAAAAGCCATAGGGCTACTGAGTCTCATACCTAGGTTAGGGTCCAAAGTCGGATTGTCAGTTGGCCATTAACAAGACGGCGATCGGAAAGGTTTTTCTCTCCTGCAGGCATAATCAAAATGCATTGCAGAAAACCTTTATGATTGAACGGACTCAACTTACCCGAGCGATCCACAGACCCAGAAGTTAATTCTGGAAGGGCCATGTGTCAGATGATCCCAGAGTGGAGAAGGGAGCTCTCTTAACGGTCGGAGTAGGGATGGGTGTCGTTGGCTTTATAATTCTACTTAAGTAAACGCGAACTGCACTCTACTCTGATAACCAACTATCCTCTTGAGAAGACTTGAATTGAGTGAAGCTCTGGCTTAACGATAATAAGTTTTATCATTGATTCAATTATTTCATCTTTACCTTCTGTGAACCTTGCGTTGAGTCTTTTGGTGCGGTCGCAACCTTAGGATCCATCTTCCTATAGGGTGCCCCCGTTACATCATGAAGTTATGGTGTTAGATGATACTGAACAAACAGGTTAAGGCTTTGGCAGTTCAGGTATACAGTTGAAGGAAAATCAACTACAATTATGTTTCCTACATTTGGACAGAATACACAAATATAAAAACCCAACTGATATTGCCTTAGACCTGAATTGCACAAAGGGTCAAATGCTAATGTTCAATGCAATAACCACAAGTGAGAAGTCCAGAAATTTGTTTTAAAATCCCTAGAACAGGTTAGGGAAACAGCAATCGAGGATTCAGATTGGCTACATCAGAAGATAGAACTAGAAAGTCTACAGGATGATGGCAAAGAAATGCCGAAATAATGGTCCCTAACAAATGTAGTACTCTTTCATAAAGAATGCCTATATGTTCGTTAAAACGAAACTCTGCAGATAGATATTGCACTAAGTGATTACGACTTTATCATCACAAGACATTTCAGTTCAGAACAGACTCTAGAAATCATCAACCGAGACTTTTACTAGAAAGGAATCACGAACTTGATAAATGACCATGTATGATCCTATACTGAGTGCCAAAAAGCTATAGCACCAAGACATGCATCCTTTGGGCTATTACAGCCACTACAGGTCTCATTTGCTGCTTGAACATCTACATTAGGAGATTTTATCACCCACCTTACCAATTCTGCATGATACAGCCAGATCATTATTGTAGTCAACAGGTTAACCATAATGGCAAACTTTATCAGCTTAGAAGAAAACGCAATCACAAAGGACACGGCTCAGGAATTTATCCAAGAAGATAGGAAACTTAATGGGTTACCAACAGAAATTATCTCCGAGATAGACACAAAGTTGGTAGGAGCATTCTAGTATTCATTGTGCACAACATTAAGTATCAAAAGGAAAAGGTTTACGGTGTACCAGCCTCAAACTGATAGACAAACTGTAAGAGTCAACCAAGCGCTAGGATGCTACCTTCAAATATTGGTCAACTATGATCAGAATAACTGGTACTATCTAATGCCGTTAGCTGAGTATGCATATAACAAGTCGGTAAGAAGTGCATCTGCAAAAACTCCTCTCCTTGCAAACTATGGTTATCATTCTTAAAAAGAATGAATGAATGAGCAGGAAGCTGAGAATCTGGGAGCAAGTATATATACTCAGTAGATGAAAGCAATACATGAAAAGGTAAAGGAAATCCCTTGAGAAGACTCGTGAAAGGATGAACTAGTACTATGCTCATATATCTCACAATCAATCAGACTTCAAAATATGTGATTTGGTAATGCTGAACACGAAGAATATCCACATCAAGTGACCCGTCAAAGAGGTTAACGCTAAAATTATATTGCCTGTTCATAATCCTAGAGCAACCAGGAGAACTAGCCTACAAATTGAAAATATTAGAAGGTTAGAAAATGCATCCAGTATTCCTTGTATCTCTGCTAGAGCCATACCGAAATTCTGTTCAACCTGGCTGAGAACAACTACCACTAGCTGCAGAGGAAGTAGTAGGTGACGTGGAATGAGAGGTGGAAAAAATTGTTGAGAGTTATGTCATCTCTTATGAGCCAAGATTGCGAGGATGTTCACGGATAATCTGAGAACTTCAATACTTTTGTAAGTGGAAAGGATGTTCTAAAGATGAGAACATCTAGAAACCACCAGAGCACTTACAGGATGCTAAAGAATTGGTATAAGATTATCACCGCGAAAATCTGAAAATGCCAAGGTTGGGCTAAGTAGCATTGACAGAAATAGTTTTTTCTGCTGTAGGCAAGTTATGACAGAAGGTTGTTTAACCCTTACGGAAGTAGTACCGAAACGTTATATTGCTTCAGGACGAAGCCTGTCATGTGGAAGCTGATATTACCCATATAGGAAATAGTACAAATTATATGATATGAGTGTAGTTTTATTAGAACCAGCATATGGGCATTCAACCTTACAAAAAAAATTTGATATTGGCTCCTAGATATGCTATTAGTGAATACTCCCAATAGTTCAGTAAACATACTACAGAGGTCGTTGGACCCTGTAAAATATTTTCTGAGCTACTAGGAGTATTCTCTAATGGCCTATCTAGCTGGCTATATCAAAATAAATTCGTAAGGTTGAATGCCCATATGCTGATTCTAATAAAACCATACTTATATACTAGTATAGAGAGCCTGGAGGTTACTCTATGACTACAACCTATGCTGCCAAGAAGATATGTCTATAGCAGAGCGGCTCAGTACTGGAAAAAGATCTACACTCTTGATAAAGAGGGCTAAGACTCTTGATAATCCGTCTGGTTATACATCAGAGTACATATATGCAAGAAAGACTGCTATCCAGACTAATCAATAGGTATTCTATAAGATGTTGGCAAATGGGCTACTGGTAAGGGTAGTCAATTCTAAGGGCATGCAAACCTGACTAGGCTTATAATCTTTTGTGTGTAAACGGAGATTGTCTAGGAAGAGACATAGATGAAGTAATAAAGATTTTTGAGTTATAGTTATGAAATTGATAAGATCTCTTCTCAGTTGCTTGATAATGGCTAACGCTTGGGAGGTACTAGGAAATTTATATCCCGCATCTGACTTTCACAGACTACTTCTAATCTTCAAAGTTTTATGTACTTTTCTACCTTTTTTTCTTCCTTTGAACCTACCTGTGAGAGTCGTTTGACTATGAGAAAATAATTACCCTCTAAACTTATGGAGACATCAGTATTTGATCATTTTGGGATAGTAGAAACCTTGATTCAGCCAGGAATGTCATTCCGTATTATGCTGCTTAAACCTAGGTAGTCAAGCATGGAATTTACCAATGGTTGCTTAAGACTTCTAGTGGCCAAATTGTCTGGTCACCAGACAGGGTCCCGACCGGTTTCGCTAGTATTTTACTGATCACTTGCAAGATGGCTTAAGTCTAACGATCAGTCCAATAACATATAATATAGCTATTCCACTACTTATCAACCTGTTCCAATCGGTCTGTAGACCAAGATAGGCATATTTTCAATGTCTGAATAGGCTCTCATATTTTTCCTAAAACCTACTCATCATATTCTCAGTTTTCCCTCATATAATCCTGTTTGTTAGACACACGGGTACAAGGTACTGGAATCCAGCACTGAATTCATACAAAAATTGGGCTGAGATACTGCTCATACCCCTCCGGCCCCCTTGTTGGGCCCACATATAACCTACAGCGCCTGCGGCAAAATGTGTCCCCCAACTAAAAAACTGAAAGTTGGCGCCCCTCTTGTAACATAATATTCGTCGTTGCCGTCCGTCCAGCCGGATGCTGTGAGTATGGTATAAGAGGTGGGAGACTTGGGTGACCCAATGCAACTGGATTCCAGTTCATTGGATCTGTGTCTGCAGAGTTACGGCCCATTTAGAACAACCTTCGCTGGAATGGCCCGAAGGTAACGGGACGCTCTGTGCAAAAATGAGAATATGATGAGTGAGTTCTATGAAAGACATGAGAACCCACTCAAACCCTGAAAAGATGCCTATCATGGTCTGCGGGCCTATCAGAAGAGGTAGATAAGGAGGGCATAGCAATACGATGCAGTATTGGACCGATCGTAAGTCTTAAGTCTTCCTGAAAGCCATCTGCAAGACATCAGGAAAGCCAGCAGTATCCAGATAGGTCACCAACCAAGTTGGCCACTTGGAGTTCTAAGAAACTATTGGTAAATTCCATTATAGACGACCTGAATTTAAGCGGCAGAACGAGGAACGATATCTCCGACTGATAAATTGATTAAACTATCAGGAATCAAGGAGCTCTTACGTGTCGATAAGCTGCAGGTGGGTAACAATATTATCAGGTTCAAACGGTTCTTGCACTTAGGCTTGACTGAAGGAAACGGTTTGAAGGTTATTAAAATATACAGGTTAGAAGTAGTACGCAAATACACAGACACGGGGTTTAAATATCGAAGTGCCTTCCAAGCTATTATCGATCATCAAGCAACTGAGAAGAGATCTTATCAATATTATAAGTTTTACTCAAAATCTTTACCCACGAGCCTTCCTAGCCAGTCTCTGTTTACAAAGAAAGATTTAAGCCTAGTCAGATTCGCTTGTCCTTAGAATTGACTACCCTTAACACCGTCACCCAAGGTCCTATCTAGCGAAGGCTATATAACAAGGGCCGTAACTCTGTGGACACTGTACCTATGCACTTGGTTGCTGCTGCATTGGCTCATCGGAGTCACCCTCTACATATACCCGGAGTATGGAATCGTGTCAGGTGGACGGTGATAACGTATATTGTGTTACAAGAAGGATGCCAATTTTCGGTTTAAGGGTGAGGGGACACCTTTTACCAGGCACCGCTGTTGATGTGCGGGGCCCCATAATGGGGCCGGAGGGGTATGAGTAGTATCTCAGTATAATATTTCGTATGAATACCGTACTGTATTCCACTACATTATACCCCTATTCCTAATAGCTATATCACATTGAACTTAGTTCATTTGGCAAATGGATTGAAAGATATCTACTAGTGGAATGCTAGACACCCTCAGGACAATAGATAGTTCGGGGGACTATTTGACCTGGTAGGGCATGTATCTTCTGGGTCAAACAGTGTTTCAACTCTCTATGACTGTGCCATTGGTATCCAAGATACTTTATATATATGGCTAATATAAGTACTAGGAATTTTGTATAAATAGTGAGCTGTTCCCGATAGTTAAGGGACTTTAGAGACTTCCTCCCACACAAAAATGGGAGGTCTCCCTCGCACTCCGCAAGCCCTCCAACACCTTCGCTCTTGTCTCTGGCCTGATCCCGCATGGTATCTAGAAAAGGGTCAATCACATCAACCCCTCCTTTCTCAACTCCCTTATAGGTCCCTTGGGGACCTATGGCTTCCAACCCACCTCCTTTAATAGAGCCAATGGTATTGCCCTTCCCAAGCCTGACAAGTGTAATTTACAACTCCTACTCTTCTTTCCGGGTCATCGTTCCTCTAGAAACTGTTTCAAAAATTCTAGAGAGGATAATAGCAACTCACTTAGCACTAATGGCCCTGACTGTTGGCCTCATCCATCCTAACCAATATGGCTCGCTCAGTGATTTAAGTATCTTTGATGAATGTGCTGCCTTTACACATGAAGTCCGCCTCCTACAGTGTGCAGGCCTCAGGAGCTCCACCCTCTTCCTTGACATCAAAGGGGGCTTTGATAATATTTCCTCTGCTTGTTTATCTTCCCTTTTGCGCATCAAGGATATATCTCCTTATATAGTTTCTTTGATTCGGTCGTTTTTGACTAACCACAAATGCCGCTTGATTTTTCAAGGATCTCTCAATATTTTCTTACCTGTTCAAGTGGATGCCCCTCTAGGCTTCCCTATCTCTCCTCTGTTTTTTCTGATATATGTATCTTCCCTACATCTGTCCATCCCTAAATGATTATGTTTTCCTATATTGATGATTTTACTGTCACTGTTGTATCTGAGTCATAACGGAGGAACCCACAACTTCTTCAGCATTACTACTCTCGTCTCTGCCTGAAGACCTCGCAAATGGGAGTGTCCTTCTCCGTCCCAAAAATCAAATTCATCCACTGGCGGATCCCATGCGATCGGTCCCCCACCTCCCTGGCTCCTGCCTTCCTGGATAGCAGCCTCTTCCACCCCTACTCTATAGTTCGATGGCTTAGGTACTGGTTCTTCCCCTTAATGGAAACCTCTACTCACTTCCTCACCTGATTTGCCCTTACGCAAGGGGCCTTTAGTCTTATCAGGCATCTCTTCCTCTTAGGCAATTGAATTGTTACCTACCTCAATCGCAGGCTAGCAATGAGCCTCCTCCTACATATCCTCACTTACGGTTCCAACCTCCTCATCTCCAAGGCTGCCATGATTGGGAAAATGCAGGTATTCTGGTACAAAGTCCAGAGGTGGGTCACAAATTGCTTCTTATCCACTCTGGTATCTATCCTACCCTGTGAGGCTTGCCTCCCACCCAGGAACTTGCTCCTCCGCCACCAATGCAGGATGGCTGCACTCTAGCTTGCTTGCTCCCCTTCTGAGATCAACCCAGCCACAGCACGCCTGCACCCAGTATTGCTATCATTTTCCTCCTACAGAGCGGAAGATTCCTCCCGCCCTATCCTTCATGGCCTCAGGGCCAACTACATCCCCCTCAGATTGGACCAACCACTGCCTATTCCTGCAGTCCGCTCTCACCTTCCTATTGATGTGATATACTACCTTCTGGTCAAGGTCACCAAAGATGGTTTCAAATTCCCCCAAATATATTCTCACCTCCTGCCGGACTCAGTCTCCCCCCTCCCCTCCTCCTATCCCTGGTGCTGTCTCTTACAAACTCATCAAGGAAGACTGCAGAAAGGACCTCCTTGCTGATTGGACCCTCTTGTCCCTAACCCCCATGTATTACAAGTACAAACTGTCCCTACAGCTACATGCATTCATAGGCCTCAACTGTTTTACGGCTAGAAGAATCCATCAAATGCATTCTGGCAAGAGTTATCTTGCAGACCTGGCCTCCTGGACCGATGCTGACTGCTCCTCCACCTGCCCTTCCTGTGATTCAATGGATAACACCTTTGAGCATGCAATTCTCCACTGACCTACCAAGTCCCAAGAAGGCCAGATTTACCTTCTGAAGCTGTCCTCAGTGAGGCCTGACTTTCCACTTTAGGCTAACTCAAACCTCATCCTAGGCTTTACGTCTTACATCTACGCCAGGGGTACAAACTTTCCACCTACTATATCAGTGGTAATCACTATTGAGGCATTCTTCTCGTCCTCCTGCTATGACTCAGGTTGTATGGTGCTTTTCTTGCCTTCTTATATCTTTCCTTACTGTTATGATTTCTTTTGATTTCATTTCATTCAAACTTTTTGGTTAGTCACTATTATGGGTCGTGGTGACAGTATGGTCATCATCAGGGGAGAACTATTACTTTAATTTCTTTTTTTTTGGACTTTTGGAATCAACATTTTGTTTATGTCATAGTGTTACAGGGTAGCCAATTCGGTACTGTTAAATTGACTAGGCCGTGCTCGTATCGAGAAAATCGGAGAACTGTCAGGAAAGCTCAGTGAAAGTATGGTTAAGATAAAAGGGTTTCTCGAAGGTGAATAACTGAATAACTGAATATATTGTTAAGGTCTCTTCTCCGTTGCTTGATGATCCCTTAACTACGGGGGACTGCTAACTATTTATAAACTTTTCCCAGTACTTAGGTTGGCCATATAAAAGAAGCATCCTTGGAAACTTCGGCCATGGTCTAATCAGTGCGAACACTGTTTGACCCTGAAGATGTATGACCCCACTACAGCAAATGATCCCCCGGACTATCTATTTGTCTGAGGGTGTCAAGCACTCCACCAGTAGATAGCCTTCGATCTCTTTGCCAAATGAACTAAGTTCAAATTGATGCCGCCCATTTGCGAACATCATACGGAATACCAGGTGATCAGTCTGGATGGCCGTCTTTCCTGCATATATGCACTCATGTGCAGATGCATTCGGATTATCAAGGATGCAGAATACGTAATAGATCCACTTGGATAAATTACTCTGTCATCTTTCACCGAGGCTGTGTAGTTCTGGATACGATCCTACTTCCCGCCAGTGTGGGTTGTAGTCAATATAGTCACCTCCCGGAGCTATATACTATCACATCTTTAGACTCGAAAGTCTAGTACCATATCCCATATGTGTAACACATAGCTAGCACTCCATGCAGGTGCCTCTACGTTAACAGACAATATATGAGATAATCAACAATCAAAAATAAAACCTGATACTTAAGAGATCATCAAACAATAGAGAAGAGACCTTAATAATATATTCAGTTATTCAGCTATTAAGTTATCATGCTAAAAAGCACTTGAGAACTTTTATCTTTCATCATACTTTTAGCCCTACTTTCCTTACAGTTCTCTGCTCTTCTCTACACATGCACAGCCTAAGCAATTCAACTGTACCATATTGGCTACCCTGTAACTGTATCAAAACATAACAGAAGTGAAAATAAATATATCCAACAAAAGTGCTAGCAGAGACAGTATCAGAAGATAACCATATTCTGAAAACAAAGGGTCAAAAGCATTAGGATCTAGCTAACAAAACTGTAGTTGAATCCAAACAAGTAGTAACAAGTGATTGGTAGTTCTAGACTAATCCAGTTGTTATAGTAGAGGGATAGCAATACTCAAATAACTAAATGCAAGGGGAAAGTAATGATAAGTTAAAAAATTGAAAGAATAGCCAGTTAGGAAGTCATAATCAAGTAGGAAGAACAACCATTGGCAAAAGATAGTGCACCTCAGGCATAAATTCAAATAAGTAATAACCAATATCAAGTGAGTTGTAGTTGTAGAAATATAGAAGGATTCTGTTGCAATTTCTTTTATCACCACTTTCACTACCTACAGCCAACCTGCTACTTTCGCTGAAGAAGGACCTCTTCAATTATCTTTACTGAGCATCATATTACATCAACCTACACGCTAGTACAACACTTGCTTCCTGCCTCCTTTGCCCCTTGCTAGTACTGTAAAAGGCAAACTGTTATTTAAGTTTCTCTTATCCCTCTCCTCCTCCCCTCTCAATTTCCTTTAACTCTCTTAACTCATAATCCTCACTTCCTCTAGTCCTGTCAAAACTCCTCATATCCCACCTTAAACTACTTGCATAACTGGCAATTCCAAACCCCTCACTTTTGCTGGACCAACTGATCCTCCCACTTCAACCTTCTCCTCCACTTTCCTCTTTTTACCATCCACAACCTAAGCCACTATCATGCAAATGAATATGTACTAATGGAATCCAGCTTACAGACCCTGCAAGATGGTAATCAGATCCTACTGATACCTTTCAGCCCATTTGTTGAGCATGCAGGTCACGTGTACGATATTGGGTTATTATATCTCCTTATGAAATTTAGAAAAAATAGTACGCCTTATACAACATAGTATACTTTGCCACATCCCTCCAACTGGATACTGTTTGCCAGATATATGAAGAGGGAAACCTAGGCTAGCGATGAGTCTAGAATCAAGTACTTTGTTTTACTATTGGCAGAGATACCGGCTATACCGAACAGCCTTGACTGCAATAGACCAAAGATGACTTGATGCTACAAATGAAGTTGAGAATATAATGAGAATGCTTCAAGAGAACAATGATAGTATACCCAATCCCCTGAACATGGCTATCTGGGTCTATATCCGTATCAGAATATGTGAATAAGGAGAGGCAGGGCACTGGCATATGATATTAGATCAATTTTACGCAAAGGTTATTCTGAAAGCGTCGTACTAGCCACTGATATAGCCAGTAAGGAGCAGATAAGTTGACAGCCAAGCTGGCCACTAGTAGCTCTAAGAAAGCATTGAGGAATTCAATTACAGACTACCTTAGTTGATTTAGCATAATAAGGAACAGTGTCTCCAACTGATTAGTACACTACACCATCTGAGAAATGGAACTCTGACATATATATAAGTCATATGGGGTAAGGAAAATCTTCAAGTCCAATAGTATTTCTACACATAGCTAAATGGCCAAATTAGTTTGAAGAGACTTATACTTAGTTTATTTGATAAATAGTTGTGGTCCATAAACACTCCAAAGCTGAATAGAAATATTGATATCCCTTCCATGCTTTGAATATTGTCTAGCAATAGAGAAAATTTCTTATCAATAACATAAGTTATACTCTGCAAATTCCTCTCACTTTATTTACATGAGTGTTCCTAGACAATCTCCATCCAAAATAAAGACTGTTATGCCTAGCTTGATTCACTTTACCTTAGAATCAGCTACTCTTAACAGCTATTAACTCCTCCAAACTCTTTATCTCCACACTTCTCCTTTCCTGCCAACATCTCTTTGTCTCAATCATCTCCTTGTGCATACTGGGCACTTCAACTACTACTCCTCTCTCCTCTGATAACATTGATCGTAGTCCTAACAGGGATTTTCCTATATCTTTCTCCTCCAATCCTTTAACCTTCTTCCCCATCCTCCCCAACTTCCCCCATAAAACTCTGTTTTCTATGAGTAGTCCATAATGAATAGGCTTTATGATATTGAAGTCTAAGATGAAGATAAATGAACTGATTTTATTGGTAGAAACCTTAAATCACAGATTGTGAAACAAGTAAGATTTTCAATAACTGTAGTTGTAGCCATACCATAGCACGCTATTTGAAAACCTTTTTTTTGTTAAACACCTTTTTCATTTCGTACTCTATAGGCAATCTAAGCTCGTTAGTCCATTCTCCAGTCTTACAGGTCGTCAATGCCATCCTATTTCCCTTTAGTCTCAGGCAACCTACGGCGTACTAGTCTTTTGCTCTGGCCGTCTGCCCCATAGCAAGACCCTTTGTCCCCTCTCAACCCTCTCTCTCCTTTTCCCCCTCTCCATGCTCCATATCTCCCTCTTTCCATTTCCCCTCCGTGTCCCGTGGGTCCCGTAGGTATCCCACTTTCTGCTCAGCTTGCCAACCTCCTCTACTTCCACTTCTTGACCCCCCCTGTAACCCTGCTTAAACAACCCGCCAATCTCTCCTCTCTCCAACCCGATGTCCTCTTCCTCCCCGTATCCCCATCCAACCTCATAAAGGCCACCTTTTTCTCCTCCCTAGCCACCTCCACTGCGACTACTTTTTCCGCTACCTCCTCCTTTGACTCACAAACTTTGGCTACTGCTTCAGTCTCTACCACCTCCACAGTAACTTCCACCTCTTCAACCCCTCCTTGCTCCTCAGCCACCTCCGGTTTCTCCTCCTCTGCCACCATTTCCATCCCCTGATCTTCTTCCTTAGAATTAGTGTCACTTGTAATGGGTGACACTGCTTCTTTCACCTTTAACTGTTTCTCCAGCAAATGGTTCATCTTTGATAGGACTGAAACATGAGATCTCCACCTCTTCACCTCCTTCTCTGCCTCTCGTAGTTACATCATGACTTCTGCCAGGACTACACCAAAATTGGCTACCTTTACTGCTGCATAACTTGAAGATTTTTGTTGAGACACTCCCAAAGACTTTTATCTTGGTAGGAAAACAAAAATATATAGGTAGGGTAGATAAAGGTGATAAAATGATCACAAGAATCAATGGTATACTTCAGAGTAGAATTCTCTTAAAGTAAAGACTTGAAGCTATCGTTAGATTGTCTCCAAGGATCGCTATTCGTCAACCAGGTGAACCTGACAAGTCACAAGGTGTATGGCTGTTGTTATAACAACAATCGAGGATGCTGTTCGGATACTTTATCCCCATGACTTGTACTGTACTAATAACTATTTCCCCCTCCCTCTCGTCCTGTTGCTTTTATCATCGCACCTCCCCCAAAAAAATTGTCACCCTATTTTTTAAAACCCCCCC
>QFET01003451.1:0-37689 GCA_003316355.1 Tuber calosporum
CCGTTGATGCTGATAATCTCGTTTCTGCCATGTAGTCGCATTTTTACCATGACATGGTCCTTTTCGTGTTCCTGTGATTCCGTGTTGTTTTGTGCCGCGTAGAAGTTTCGTATCTCGATGTGTTTCTTTTTCCCCTTGTCCCTCAGACCATCGCTTACTGGGGACCGTCGTCTTTTTCTTCTTCGTTCTTTTCGCTTACGAGATCCATTTCGCGGATTGCTGTTCTTTGTTTCCATCGTGGGTTTTGAACCCTACTGACTGTCTTCGCCGGGTATTCTTTCTAATCTCTTGGGTTGGTGCAGTTTCTCATCATGTGTCCTGGTTTCGCACATGCCATACACAGATTGTTGGTTCTTCTCCAATATTCGGTCTTTGATATGTTAAGAGCTTGTCTTCGCCTAGTCGTGTCTAGGTCCATTGGATCTCCTCGAGACTCCTGTAGCCGTTGGGTCTTGAAGGTGCCGTCGTAGTTTCGGACGTTGTCGTATGTTTTGGTCTTTGACCTTCCTTGCACGTGTTTGATAACGTCCAAGCGGTTTTCCTGATTAATGGCCCATACCGCCATTTCCTCCGTCGTCGTGAAGTCTTGAGCCCTCATGGCCCATGCGTTCTGAATTTCTTCGTGTAAGCCCCTTAGGAAGGCGCTTCCCAAGGTTGCTTCGTCGTATTCTGCCTCCGTTGCCAATAGTCGTAACTCGTTCCAGAAAACAGTGACGGTCCGGCTCCCTTGCTTGATTCTCTCGATTTTATTTCTTGCTGTTTCCCTAGCATCCACGTCGCCGAATTGAATGCGTAGAGTGGCTTGAAATTCTGCCCAGTTATTCCATGTGGCTGGGGTTTTTCCTTCAACATATGGAGTAATCCATTTGCCTGCAGATTCTCTCAGTAGGGATTTGGCGAAGTCCACCTTTAATCCGTCTTCGTTTTCCCCTCATCCTAGTGCTGTGTAGTACATTGCAAGTTGGACTAGCCATGCTCGCAGTTTGGTACGGTCGCCTGTAAATGTATACGAGGTTTTGACTTTTGGCCTCCGCACATTCTGTTCCTGTTGATTATCCTGAACAGTTCTGATCAACTCCTGTAGTTGTTCTCTCGTGAGAGTTATCGTGTCCGCTGGTCCTGCTACCCCCGACATCCTGTATCTTGGGGATGCTCCCTAGCTAACAGACCCTGATCCTGATCTTGCTTCCGGGGTGACCGGGCTTGGTGGTCTTGGGGATCCTTCTCGCGATATCTCGCTTAAGGCTTGTCCAAGTTCCGCTTGTAGTCCTAGGAAAGTCTGTGGGTCGTTGAAGTCCGGTACTTCTGTATCAGTAGGTGAATCCGTTTTGTATTCGTTAAGTGTCGCAAAAGACGCAACCAAATGTTACAAACCTATCCTTAGTCTGCCTGACAAGGCACACTATCTCCTTTCACTGCAACAGGTAACGATACGTACCGCTCGTCTTACCGCTCTTCAGGTCTCGTAGCCTTATGTCGCCTAGGGAACACTGAGTCCTTTCACTCCTAGCCCGTGCGACTGCTCCTTAGCGATACGTTTCTCGAATCACCGTTCGGTCGGTGATATAAACGGATGGTCGTAATAAGAATAAAGTATAGATTGAACTAATAGTAAAAGTATAACATAGGAAGTGACTTAGGTGGTTGCGTGAAGAGCTAGCTATCTGTGTCCGTGACCCTCCTTATATAGGCGCTCTTCCCACAACCCTAACCCTGGTGACTTTACCATGAGTCACCTCTTTACTATGACTGCCGTGTGAGTCATAGTATAACAAACATCCTATGACTCACAATTTGAGTGATAGTATACAATCCCCATAGTATCCAATTTCTGTAAAAGGTCATGTGCGCTAATCGCGTCACATGCGTGAAACCCCTGACTCATACTTGTAGTCAGGTGCGAAAGTCATAACATCATATGACCTCACAATCGTGAGTCATGAAATCATCAACATAAATCAACTCAAACATTCATAATCATAAATGATCTCACAAATGGTGAGTCCTGTGAAACGTTCCATCTGGCTAAGTCACGATCTGTGACACACACTAGGGATAGGTTTGTAACCCTTGGTTGCGTCATTTGCCATACTTAAGAAATTCAAAACAGATTCACCTACAGATACAGAAGTCCTAGACTTCAACAACCCACAGACATGTTCAAGACTACAAGCTGAACTTGGACATGCCATGAGTGAGATATCACAAGAAGGATCACCAAGACCCCCAAGGCTAGTCCTCCAGGAAGCAAGAGTATGAAGATGATCAGTAAGCTCAGGAGCCTCCCCAATACACAGAATGTAGGGAGCAATAGCACCAGTAGGCACGATAACTATCAATAGAGAATAACTCCTAGAGTTGATACCAACAGTTCAGATATTTGACAGGAACCGAATATCCGGATACCAAAAATCAAAACTACCAACACATATACAGCATACTGCACTAAGCTGAAACCATGGCTAGTCCAACTTGCAATGTACTCTACAGCACCAGGGTGGGGCAAAAATGTCAATGAGCAACAAGTGGACTTTCCCAGATCCTTATTGAAGGAGCCCACAGGAAAGTGAATTACCCCTTACATGGAAGGAAAAACTCAAGTAAAATGGGATAGCTGGGCAGAATTTCAGGTGACTATGCCTATCCAATGCGGGGATGTGGATGCCAGGGGAACAGCGAGAAAAAAGATTAAGAAGATTATACAAGGGAACCATAAGGTCACTGATTTCGGGAAAGAATTACGGCAGTTAGCAACTGAGGTCAAATCTCCTGAAGCGGCCCTAGGAAGAGCATTCTTGAGAGGTCTACAGGAAGAAATTCAGAATGCATGGGCCATGAGGGCTCTAGACTTCCGAACAATAGAGGAAATGGCAGTATAGTCGATTAATCAAGAAAATCGCTTGGAGGTTATCAAACATGTTCAAGGAAGGTCAAAGGGAAAGATATATGAGACCATGAGAAACTACAATGTCACCTTCAACACCCAACAATGGCATGAACCTCGCGGAGATCCAAGGGACCTGAATGCGACCAGGCTGAGACAAACCCTTCTTATATCAAAAACTGAATATTCGAGGAAACGAAGCAACAACCTGTGTATGGCATGTCCGAAGCCACGACAAATGATGAGGAACTGCCCCAACTGCAGAGACGACAAGGACTACCCGACTAAGACAGTAATCAGGATTCAGAAGGCAAGTTGAACATAAAGCTGGCAATTGGCGAAATGGACCTCGAAAGTGAAAAGATAAAAGAGGGAAAAGAAGAAGGTCCCCTCAATGCGATAGTCTGAAGGACAAAGGGAAAAAGAAAGCCATCGAGATACGAAACATCTACGCGCACTGAACAACAAGGAATCACGGGAATACGAAAAGGATCATATCATAGTAAAAATGCGATTACATAGCAGAGAAAAAACTACCAGCATCAATGGAATAATTGACTCAGGGGCAACTGAGGACTTTATCGATAAACAGGTATGCAAAAAATACGGCATGCCTATGGCTAAAGCCAAACAGCAACGAGACATTTACCTTGCAGACGGCAAACTTCATGCAATTGGTCCGGTCACCCATATGACTACTCTACCTACCGACATTGTTAGCCTGAGGGAAATGATTACCTTTCAAATAGCAAACTTACAGAACCATGAGGCAGTTCTTAGAATTCTATGGTTAAGGGAACACAGCCTTACAATCAACTTGGGAAAGGGGACTATCACGTTTGATAGTGAGAAATGCACGACATGGTGTTTAAAGGAGTCACAATGGGTCTTTACAATCCCTGAAGCAGAAGCCCTAGACGAGAACTTAGATATGAAGTTCTCAACGGTCCAGGCAAAAGATGATAAACAGATCCTAGTCTGAAGGCTGAGTAGAGAGGCAAAGATGCCTACCAGAGGCTCAATGAGGGGGGCAGGGCATGACCTGTACACTAGCGAAAGAGCAACGACACAAAGCAAATGGCAAGCAATTATCAGAACTGTAAGTGCGATCTGATTACCTCAGGGTGCTTATGGGCGCATCGCACAGTGATGTGGGCTAGCAGTCAAGAGCAGGCTGATGTCTAACGCTGGTGTGATAGATGCCATGTGATAGATGCGGATTATTCTGGTTAACTAAAGGTTGTAATGATGAACCTCAGGGATGAAGACTATATGGTCAACTAAGGTGACAGGATAGCACAACTGATATGGGAACGATATCTGGACTGTGAATGCACGGATGTTGAAGAACTTATGAAGACCGAACAACAAGGCCAAGGATTCGGAAGTACGGATATATAGAGAGACCAGGACAAAAATCAAATTACAAGGCAAAAGGGAAAAAGAACAAACGACACACAAACAAGCAGAGAATTGCGAAATCTCAGCCCAAGCCTTTGGGAACTTCTACAGAAGAGTAGACATCACAGGCATTATCTAGTGGAACCAGGTGGACGGCCAATGAGATTTGAAAGGTTGAATGTCAGTACCGAACTGGCTATTAAGGTCAAAAAGTACAAAGGAAAAGAACCCTTGGAAAAGATGATACTACAGGTATATCACCAATACCTGTATCTATTGGAGGGAAAAGAGAAGACCACGTTACTGTCCTATAGAAAAGGAGTGGAACACGAGATTATCCTGGAAAAAGTGAAGAGTATCCTAGCAAAGAGGTAATATCCACTAGGAGCAGTGGAACTGGAAGAATTGAGAAGCTATTTGAAGAAGAACCTGGAAAGAGGATAGATACGAGACTCTTTAGCAGAAACAGGGACAACCATCCATTTGGTGAGAAAGAAGGATAGAAAGTTACGATTATGTGTGGATTACCTAGGGCTTATCAAAGTTACTTCTGAGGATCGGTACCCACTACCATTGATCGGAGAAGCCTTGGATCGGCTGAACAGTGCCCAATACTTTTGCAAGCTTGATATTAAGAATGCATACCATAATGTAAGATTCAAGAAAGGACACGGGTGTTAAACCACATATGCAATACGATACGGGACTTACGAATATTTCGTAATGCCATTTGGATTAACCAATGCACTGGCAACATTCCATAGATAGATCAATCAAACGTGGCACTGATTCTTGAACATATACTGCATAGTATGTTTGGATGACGTGTTGGTATTTTCAGAAAACAATGGAACAATACCATAAAGACAAAAGAAAGATTCTGGAGGCGATCAGAAAGTTCGCAATCTGGATTAAGCCAAACCAGTGCGAATTCCATAAGACAGAGGTAGGATACTTAGGGTTTATTATCGATCGAGAGGGAGTCCGTATGGACCCTACCAAGAAGGCGGCTATCTGGGAACGGGTAACTCTGAAGTACAAGCCAGATATCCCTAGGTTCATAGGATTTTGCAACTTTTACTGAAGATTCCTTGTAGAGTTCTGCAGGACGGCCAAACCCTTGTACCATTTGACAAAGAAAAAGACAAAATGGCAATGGGGAACGGAAGAGAGCGCGGTGTTAGATAAGATGAGACTAAAAATAACTTAGGCCCCTGTACTTACCTATTATAATACGGAAAGGCCAACTATGATGGATACATAAGCATCAAAATACCTCTGTTCGGAAATTTTATCACAACTTTGCGAAGATGAGAAATAGCGACTAGTAGTATTTAGAGTGAAGACGAAGACGAATGCGGAATGCATCTATGATATTCATAACAAGGAACTAATTGTCATAATAAAGTGACTGAAGGAATGGAGGAGATACCTATTGGGAATCTATCACAAGAGAAGGATCCCCTCAGAACATAGGAACTTGGTCCCTTTCATGACGACAAAAGATTGCAACGAATGACAAATACGGTGGAGCGAGATGCTAAGCCAATATAATATATAGATTGAATATCGGCCAGGAAAGGAGAGTGGCAAACAGGACGGATTGACAAGGAGAAGTCAATTTGCGCCCTAAAAACATGCAGACCAGATCAAACTGAAACTAAGGATTCTACTACCACAACAATGATACTTTTAAGAGATGAAGATACATGAAAAGGATACGATTAGCTTTCACGAAGAAGGGATAAGGATGCATAAAGAACAGAGTGAGAAGGACCCCCATATACAAGAGATAAGGAAAGTGTTAGAACAACGAACAAAAGAGATGAATGATGTAGCCTTGGGGCTATGTTAATGGAATGATGATTGTCTATGGTACTAGAACAAAAATGGGATACCAGAAGTAGAAGAGATAAGGACGGAACTTAACAGAAGGAATCACGACATTCTCCGTGCAGGATATAGAGGGACAGGGAAAACCACGGAACTCAACAGCTGGAGCTACTCCTGGCCAGGAATATAAGAGACAATCAAACGATATGTCAAATATTGCGAGATTTGTCAAAGAACGAAATCATACCGACTAGAGCTCTATGGACAACTTCAATCAAACGAAGCACCAGATTAGCCATGGAAGACGATATCTATGGATTTTATCACAGATTCGCCAAAGTCAGACGGCTATGCTGCACTCTTGTTAGTCATCGACAGACTAACAAAAATGAGTCTTTGTATTGCATGCCGGAGAGATATAAGAACAAAACAAGTCGCGTAGATATTGGCAAAGGATATCTTTCGGTTACATAGACTGCCAAGGGATATCTTCACTGATAGGGCAATATTGGTCCCTTCAAACTTATAGAAAGAGACGATGCAGAGGTGGGGAATTCAACAAAAAATAAGTACAGTTTATCACCTGCAAACAGAAAGACAGACAGAATGAACCAACACGAACGTGGAACAATATCTGCGAGCATACGTCAACTATCAGCAGCATACTAGGAACGAACTATTACCATACCCGGAATTTGCATACAATAATGGTCAACAAGAATCAATTAAGATAAAACCCTTCTTTTCTAATTATTGACAACACCCGAAATATGACACAGGTGGTCATCTGATACCAGACCGGAAGATACCGGCAAACGAGATAAACCTATCGTGCGAAACTATACGCAAGGAATTGCTTACCACACAACTGTTACAGAAAGAATATTACGATCAATATAGAAAACCCGATCCGAATGTGATATCTGGTGACATTGTATGGTTCTTTCCAAGGAATGTGAGAACCACAAGACCATGCAGAAAACTGGTGAACAAGAAAATTGGACCTTTCAAAATTCTGACTAGAGTGGGCAACAGTGCATATAAACTGGACTTCCCGCCATCAAGGAGGATACATAACACTATTCACATCTCATTTCTTGAACCTTAGCAATATAAAAGATTCCCAATGCAAATTCAGTTACCACTACTGCCTATCGAAATCTAAGGTGAGTCAGAATATGAACTTGAAGAAATGGCTGATTCACAACTACATTATTGAAAACTCCAGAACCAAGAGAAGTGGACAGGAAATCCTCCAGATCATGATAGAGTTTGGACCCAGGAGAAAACTTCAACCCCGCGGAAATGCAATCTGATAATTTCACGAATGATACCGAGACATCCAAGGCTGGGAAGATATCAAACAGGAAAGACAGAAGGACAGTAGGGGAAATCCAATGCGAGAATTCACCCCAACTAGCCCAGGTTATGCAATGGTAGAGGACCAGCAAAGGGCATCTGAATGAAACGCGATTAGCTGGATGTCATGCTATGATGAGAATTGCAACGTCTATAGAGGAGATAAGCAAGGGGACAGTTACTGGCAAAAACAACCCTATGGAAAAAACGAGATTGGCGTAGTGTTACCGAAACAATTGTCCTGCCTACCGTGATGTGAAGGTCCAGGTGCGATAACAACCGCGGGTGTGGGGAACACAAGAGGAATTGACTAAGACAGAAGCTCAATGTATGAAAGCAAGGATGGGAAGGTTGTTGAGGGGCGAAGAAACATGAAAGGAAGACACCAATTGTCAACAAACGTAGGGGGACATTAAAAGCCGACACTGAAACAGTTTGTGTATAGAAATTCAACTTGACGAAGCCCAAGGAACGATTGAACTCCTGGAGGTGACTCTCGAAGTACAACAGGCCACATTTGTGCACCATAAATGAACCATCGAGGTGGGATACCTAACGTTGGAGATGGTCAAGAAACAGTTACACACAATGGAACAAATTTTAGGAAAGTTCTGTCGTGATATGAGAAGAGTGGGAACCAAGTGATGTAACTTGGTGAATAGCTTGATGGGACTCCACATGAAGGTAGAGAGGAGCTATTGTCCAAATCATGACTTAGCAATACGCAATGTCTTGCATGACTCAGGATTTGTGAGATCATTTATCTTTTTATTGATGTTTTGATTTATGTTTATAGTTTCATGACTCACGAGTGTGAGGTCATATGATGTTATGAGTTTGACACCGGACTACAAGTATGAGTCAGGGGTTTCATGCATGTGATGAGATTATTAGCGCACATGACCTACCATGGAAATGGGATATTATGGGGAATGTATACTATGAATCAAGTTATGAGTCATAGGATATTTGTTATACTATGACTCACACGGATGTCATAGTAAGGAGGTGACACATAATAAAGTCACCGGGGTTAGAGTTGTGGGAAGAGCGTCTATATAAGGAGGGTGAAGGACGCAGAGAGTCAGCTCTTCATGCAACCAGCTAAGTTACTTCAAATGTTATATCTTACCCATTAGTTGAATCTATCCTTTATTCTTGTTACGATCATCTGTTTATATATTACTGAGTGCAAGGTGATTAGAGAAACATATTGCTAAGGAGCAGACACAAGGGCTATATGTGAAAGGACTCAGCGCTCCCAGGGCGACATAAGGCTAATAGACCTGACAAGTATTAAGACAAGCGGTATATATCCTTACCTGGTGCCGATGAAGAAGATAGTTTGCCTTGTTCGGTCGACTAGGAATAGGTTTGTAACAAGTATATGACCTCGCTTTTCCAAAGCTTTCCATATCCTACTATTTGAATTCCAATCAACAGATATTACCAAGTTCCACTTACATAGTCCTCCAATGACACAAATTCCTCATGCACCTAAACAGTTCTGCAAACAAAATATTTTTATCTTCCCGATACCTACTACAAAACATAAAACATATTGAGTATCAGCCTGATACTTGAAACCCAACATAAAACTAACTAAATATCAAATGATATATTCAACTAATCATAAAACAAACTAAGTATCCAATGATACTTGGAACCAATCATAAAACAAACTAACCCCTTACTAGCCCTGCTAGTGTCTATTAGCCTATTCAGCCTTAGCTATAGTAACCAATACCGGTTACACCCCGGTAATAAAACAACAGTTTCCAACAAACAAAACCAAAAAACAATTTCCCCTAACATCAAAATCCTATTCAAAAAAAGTCTTCATAACCTCGCCATCTTCCGAGAGTCCATAGTCATCATACTTGCTCTGCAAGTAGCATTTCCAAAATCTATCGTTCACCTTTCCTTCATCAGCAGACTCCCCACATACTGGTATCTTTAGTGTGTATCAATTCTCGATATATCCTGTTATGATAGGATATTCGCCGCCAGGACAGTTGTCTCTCCACCATTCCTCCACTAGGTTCATAGCGTTCTCCAATCCTTCAACAGGCTCCCAGCTATACTCTGAATCCACATACCCACTACATTTAATAAGGAACTGGTCACATCTGTAATGCTGGTCATGATCCAACACTTGTTCCACTTCCCACTCCAGTACTTGTTCAACCATGATAGGAGCTGGTTTCTTATAGGCCCTGCCAGTGAACCTCTCATCATCATTTTCCAAGAAAATCTTAACTGTAAAGCAAAGAAATACTCCTTCTTTGCGTCGGTAGATCCTAGCATCCATCCTCACAGTGTAGCTCTTTGAATAGCATTCGTATTTCAAGACCTTAAAAGGTCCTTACCATCTGGTTCCAGCTTCTTGCTACAACCAGATTCCCTAGGGAAAAGATCTCACAAGACCAACAATCGTTCGCCTACATTAATGGGTTTGTGAGTGGTCCTTTTTCTTGCTGCCATCCTGTTACTCCTAAGTCTCGCTATCTTGACTGATTGGTAGGCCTCGTTTCGCAATTCCCGTTGTCAGTTCAGGAGGTTATCAGAGGCAGGCACCAGAGTTTTTCTGTGTGTGATAGTCCACAGCATCAGATAATCCCATCTGTACACTGCGCTCTATGGTGACATGTTCATGACATTATAATATCCTGCATTCTCGTAGGCTACTAACTCTGGCAGCGCAAGTAACCAGTTGTCCTGGCTATTTTTAATAACATTCCTCAGAGCGTTTATAAGTTATCTAATCTTCCTCTCAACCTGGCTGTGGTTACCTGGTACCAAGGTACTGCCTTGGTGTGCTCTATACCCAAAGACTTTATGCTTTGAGCCCAAAATCGTAAGGTAAAACCTGGGTCAGCATCACTCATAAAGGAAGAACATACGCTACATAGAGGGAAAATATGGTGCCGGAGGAGGTTTAGGGTCTCCATTGCTTGACTGTTTGAATGCATAGGAATAAACTAAGTGAATTAAATATCCCTATCGAAAACTAATTGTCCAGTGTAATACTTGTAGTTTCCAAACTTGTTGAATAGTCCTGCAAAGTCGATAGCATACGTGGTGAATATCGCAGGAGGTACTGGTATAGTTTGTGCTTCCCCTACAAGTAGCTGGTTGCGTTCCTGATTCCTTTGGCATGAATCGCATTGGCGAACATAGTCTCAAAAATCCTTCCTCATCTCGGTCCAGAATATGTACTCAGTGGCATAACGTAGGTTCCTATCCGCCCTGTGGTATCCTCTGTTGTGAATATTGTTGATAATAATCTCCCTGAGTGTCATCCAATTCACTGCATGTCCCTTAGGTATGTATAAGCAATCGTGACCACTCCTGGTCGTTGCATACATAAGTATATCGCCCATCCTATAGTGGGATAGCTTGCCACCACTTCTATTGTTATAACTTTCAGAAGCCTGTTTGTACTGGTGGTAATTCCTGTTTTCTTCCACGATCTGCCTTCTCCATTGGCTCCCCATCTCTGCCAAAACCGCTGCCATATTCTGTTTATCCTGTACTCGCTCCAGGCATGGAACTTCCTCGTCCTCATACTCATAGAGCTCGTAAAGGTTACTGCGGCGGTGAGGGAAGATTGGTAGCTTGATAACGGATATAGGCCATGGTTGGCTGAGTGCAGCATTGGAGTTGAGGGGCCGCTTATGCTCTATCCCTGGTGTTGGGTAAGAATTTCCCTAAATCTCATATTTCGAACTCATGTTTCCTGGCTGCTCATTCAGATGTCATCTTTTTCTCTTAGGACCAATACTGGTCACAGAGGCAGCAAGGGGCTATTCCTCGCTTCGTAGGTAGAGACTAATTCAGGTAGAACTATCTTGTCTCTAACTTTCTTGTCCTCGTAGATAGTGCATTGCTGATCGTAGTAAAAACAGTAGTGCAAAGCCTGCACTATTTTCTTTCATCGTCGCTGATATCCAGAGTGACTCTGTGTCGCCAGTCATTCCCTTTCCTGATAGAGTAAACAGAGTTGTCCGAAGAAACTGGTTCTTGAACCGGAAGTGGTTTAAAGCGTGACATATTTGAGGATGTAAAAGGTTTGTTATGAGGATTTGAATCTTCTTTGTTGATAGGGTCTTGAGCATAGGTTGGTTCTGGATCAAATTGCTCATCAAGGCGGGAAAGAACGTCAGCTATATAGTTTCCCTTCCCAGGCCTATAACATATCTTTGCCTCATATTTTCCTAAGTGGGTTCGCCACCTCAGCTGCTTGGGTGAAGGGTTCTTGGCTGTCTTCAGATACACAAATGGTTGCTGCTCTGTTATGATCGTAAATTCATGCACTGTGAGAATATGATCCAAGGAGGTTTGCAATCCATAATTTCAACTGCCTTCTTGTCGGTAGTTCCATAATTCATCCGTGATTGGTTAAATTCCTTGCAGTGCAATGTGGCAGGCCTGGCCGATTCAGGTGTATCTCCTTGTCCTACCCAAGCCCATACTCCTGAGTCAGATTCATCGTTTATGAGCCATATCTTTTGTCGTTAAGTGTAGTTGATTTGTCTCCTGACATGGTTCTGGTTGGCAATCACTTTCACATTCTTGATGCACTAATCATGTATTGGTGTACAAACAAATTCCTCATTTTGGGTGAGGTCTGGCAAAGGTGTCGTGATAGTGGCAATATGTGTTAGGAATTGGCTAATGTAGTTTACCACTGCTAGGAACTCCTGAAGTTGCTTCATATTCTTCGTTGTTTTCGACTCCTCAATGCTACGGACCATTTCAGGGAATGCTCTGAGTCATTTGTCATAAATGATGTGGCCCAGTTCTTCTAATTCTTTAGTAAAGAAGTCTGTCTTCTTTCTGCTCGCAAAGAACTCTACCGTTTCCAACATGTTATACACCGCTTTTTTTGAGTTTCAAATGGTCAGACTCCATATCAGAAAATATAAGTATAGTATCAATGTATAAGTACACCAATTCTCCTTGATAGTTGGCTAGTGGATCAGATATGATCCTGATCAATGTCCCTGGTCCATTCATATCTTCTTATAATATCACCTTGCTCAGGAAACCTTCAAACGGCGGTTTGAAAGTGTTGTATTTGATATCGTCAGGGTGAATACTGGTTTGGAAATAGGCATCACTTAGGTCTATCATGCTCCTGTATCGCACCCTTCCTAATGCATTGAGTAATATCCTTTGGTTTGGGATAGGTTCATCACCTTCTTTAGTGATATCATTTCTCGCTGTCTGGTCCACTAGGCATCTGATCCTGCCATCAGTCTATCCTCTGACTGACACAAATAGAGGTGCTGCTCAGGCCCCTTCAGCTCATTTAATGGCTCCTTCTCACTGTATTCTGGTCCAGCAATGCAAAAAGTCGAATTTCGTACTTTTCAGGTACTGAGTATGTTGACATCGTCTTGAGATTCTCTAGATCCTTTAATCTGTTTCTGTGGTTGATCTTCCTTAAGGGTAGTAACCTTTCAGGAATCGGATCTGGGAAAGCCTTAGGGTATTGTTCCATTATCTCTTCTCTGCTTGTCATAGCTGCTTGAATTCTTGCCCTTGTAGGTATGCAGTTGACCTATAATTTATACTCTGGAAAGTGTATCCTCTGTTTTCCACATTCAACTCATACTTTATTTCATGATAGGAATGGCATTCCAATCAAGGCATCGTATTTGGCTAAGTTCCCCACCATCTTTCTATTGCCTGTAGTCTTCATCTTCCCCATTGCCATCCTGACATTGCATTCATCCTGGGATTCCGATCATGACCCTTTCATCGCCATGTGGATGCTTGCTGCCGTGGCCATTTCCCTCTATGGTATTCCTTTTATGGTGACAAAGGTAGCGCTCTATAGGTCAGTTCCTATTGTTCTTGTATCAAACAGTACTCTTGCTTATTTGCCATTAATGAGGATCGTTCCTGCCAATGGGGTTTGGCTTTTGTCACCCATGGGTAGCATATTCTGTACTGATGCATTCTTCTCAACTTCAAGGGTGTTGACATATACTTCATATTCTCTGTTGACATCTTCAACTTGATTTGATGAGATTTCCTTTTACAGGGTCTTTCCCTTGCCTTTGTAGCCTTTATTAGGACAATCCTTTGCCAGATGTCCTTTACCGTTATAGGAAAAGCATGCTCCCTTTTCTCAAGGAGTTTTAGACTTGCTCGATTCCTTTTGCTTCCATTGAGGGTTGTAATCATTCTTGGGGTTGTCTTCCTGATATCGATCCTTCTGCTTATCCTTTCCAAATGCTCAAGTATCGTGAAGTATAGTATCAACTCTTTCTGTATAGGCAATCGTGGTCTGGATTGTTTTGCTAGAATCATATCATGTTTATACATCTTGCCTTAGTCTGGTATGGATGCATTGGGAGAATCTCTGGATAAAGGCATATTCTGGCATGGTGCTTTCTGGTAATCTCAATCTGTATATCAACAGGTCTGTAGCCACTATTGTGATGCGCAAAGTCTTGCTGTTCTTGACTTGCTCAATCTTGTGGAATTATTTGTAAAGATCATCCTGTAGTCAGGATGTTATAATCGTTTCCTTAATTAGTCAATAAGTAGAACTCTGGTCAGGTCTTCACCATAGTTTTCTGCTGCCTGGAAAGCTGCTTCCCGAGCTCTCCCTTTTATATACAGTATCCAATAATTTCCTATTCCATATATCTTTTAAGTGCCCACAATCACAGCGGGTCACTCGCATGAAACGAAATGCCAAGGTTTGCACAAAAGAGGGGTAAGTGAAAGATTTTCTCAGTTTGCTCTCTCTCTCTCCTCTTGTCCACATACACACTCTACTAACTAGGGAAAACATGACCATGATATATCCATCCATCTCAGTGATAGTGACACCGATCTTTTCTCATCAAAATAGGTCCTCCAGTTCTCTTCCGTGCTCTCTTATTGACAAAGGAGAAAAAATAAAAACCAAACACGGAAATAACACTGGGCGGCCTATGGCCACATGCCCACTTCCCGGCTTCCTTCCGGTCGTAAAAGAAACAACAGTGACAAAAGAGCCTCCAGGAACAAAAGAACCTTCTGCAGCAAGTCTGCTTCTTCCTTCTGTATCCGCATGCTAACAAAGAGCAGAAAGACAAACATCGGCCTATGACCACCATCCGTATCACTCCCGCTACTCTCTTCTTCCTTACAAAGAACGCAGCCGCTCTCCGCACTTCCTTCCTGCACCTCTCTCCTGCATCTCCTTCTACCCTTTGCATACCAACATAGGTAAGACAAAAGAACTCCCCAGCAAGTCACCCTCTCCTTTCTGACTCATTCCCGCCAACCAAGAAAAGACAAAAGAACCAGCAACACCTTCCATCAACCTTTGACCCTCGTTCCCGTTACAATATCCCTTGTTTCCCGCTTCCCTTCTCCACCTCTCTTATTACTGACAAAGAAAAAGAACAGAAAGACAAACCATGGCCTATGGCCTTTCTTCCCATCTGCGCAAACACATTTCCCCCTCAAGAATGCTTGATCAGAACGGCTGCAGCGGTGGAAGAACTGTCCACAGCGAATGGCGAACAAACGAGGTTTGGCAGACAAAAGACAGGCGGCGGATAATTAATGGGTTCTTTCATGTGATAGGGCGAACCGTGAACAAACGGCAGACGATGGCTTGAGGACTAAGGACCCTGGATAGAGTCTGGTGGACTTTGGACGGTGGATAGTGGATGGTGGATAGTGGATGGTGGATAGTGGATAGTGGAGCATGGTGAATAGTGGACGGAGGACTGTGGACGGAGGACTGTTGACAGAGGACTGTGGACGGAGGACGGTAGACGGAGGACTGTAGATGGAGGACTGTGGACAGTGGACGGTGGAAGACCGTAGACAGTGGAACGTGGTGGATAGTGGACTATAGAATGGAGAATGTAATGATAGAAAAAATAGGAAGCATGCCAAGTAGCATACAGGATTTCCAACAATGTCTTGGAGTTAGCTCCATGTAGGTGTAGGTAAACTGGACTGACTAGTACCAACGATATAACGCTTCTGGTTTAAGGTATTCTCCTTCACTACTCAACTTCTTTGGTGTTGGAACCTTAATACTATGCTTCCCTGTAATTGCTGGTGATGGCTTTCAAGCCACAGGCACATTACTAGGTCCTGGATTCGACATATCGCCAGAATCGCTAGAGCAATCGGAACTCTGTTTGCTGTCTTAGCTTCTTGGATCCTCCTTGGTGTTACTCAAGGTTGTTTCCCCTTCAATCCTTTCTGCGTACCTGGGAACTCGCCTCGAGTTCTTGCTTCTTCCTTGGCTAATTCTTGCATGGATTCCGCTACTACTTGTTTTACTAGTTCTGGTGGTAATTGTCTTGCTGCCTTGGATACTGAGAAACTGGGTAACTTGGATGAATCACTTGTATTTCTGTTACTGTCTTTCTTCTTTGTAAGCTCCTATCATAGTATCTGCTTACCTGACCTCCTCAGAGGTCTGTCACCTATCCTGGGCAACCTGGTCAAAGATTGATGTTTCTTAACCTCTGCCTGCTATCCACTCAACACTTGTTGAAGTTAAATACATGTAACGCTTCACTAGGTATATCAGGCACCAAGAGGTATGCGTCTCGGTTAGGTATAATAATACTAACTCAGATCCCAAACTTTCTGGACTTCAAGTAAGGATTACTACCAGAGATCTCGTTAAGTAGTTCCACCGGTGTCGATTACTATATCGCCAACCTTGCTAAGTCCAAGACTTACATGATGTGGTTTTGTATGAACTTATAAGAAGTAACTGCTCAACCAAGTATATTGAAAACCATGTTTATCGAAGTCTAGCCTGTCTAACTATGAGAGTGGCAATCATAAATACATGATCTCGCTTTTCCAAAGCTTTCTATATCCCCCCATCTGATTTCCAATCAACGGATATAACCAAGCTCCCCTTGTAAAGTCCTCCAATATAACAAAAGTCTCCTGCACCTAAACGGTACTGTAAACAAAATATATATCATCTCCTTACATAAAACAAAACATAAAACATATTGAGTATCAAAATGATATATGAAACCCAACACACAACAAACTAAGTTTCAAACGATACTTGAAACCAATTATAAAACAAATTAAGTATTAAACGATACTTTAAAACTAATCATGAAAAAAACTAACCCCTTACGAGCCCTGCGAGTTTCCGTCAGCCTTGTCAGCCTTAACCATAGTAACCAATACCGGTTACAGCTCGTGCATGCTTAGAGTAAGTGATTTTCCAAACTGAAGTGGTCGGAGGAATAGTAGTGCTCTCGTCCGGACAGAATCCTAGACATAGATATATTTTGTTCTGCCAAAGTCGGCAAACCCTTTGTCGGCAACCAAACTTAGAAAAATTGTTCACGCTACTCATTGGTAAAGCTTAGATAGTGTCACTTCTTATTCGAAGCGAGGCTTTTTGCTCCTAGTTACAACACAAGCATGTTGTCAATAGACCTCTTGTATTGGTTCTTAGTTGTTGCATATGCCAAGTTGAGAGAGGTGGATTTGCTACACCAAGTTTATTAATATAAGGGGTGAAAATAAGGAGCGGAGGTGGGAACCTGAAGAAGGCCAGCGACTATACCATCATAGGGCCAAAAAACCTCTCCTTATGAGAATCGTTTGACCATTCATGAGGCTTTTGAACTCTGGAGGATAAGCAAAAACTACAAAGCACAACCTTTATCAATCTAGAAATTTGTGCCAAATTACTAGAAATATTTTTGCAATTATTATTGTACTGGTTGATAACGTGGTGAGCAGAAACGAAAAGTCATTGCCGGAGAGATTAAATTACGGAGGGCAGTGCTATCGTAGCTTACGGTATGATAGTCTACTTTTCCATGATAACCCTGTCTACTTCAACTAGGGTTATTCAAAGTTAAAAAGGTGATTTTTCAGTAATTAGTAAACACACGAAGTTGCATTAGGTTACTTCATATGATTAGCCAATAGTATTCACATAATTTGGGTTGCATATTTGAGTGCACAAAGGTAATTGAAGGTAGAGTGGGAGGTTTTCACAGATCTTACCAATATTGCAATATCTCTGTGCTTTTTGACCAAAAGTTAAAGTAAAGAGATTTTTGCCAGAGGAAGTGAATAATTATTGGCAAAGTGTACTACAATATTTTAGGCTTTTCTTCTGGTTTTTTAAAATTCCTTTTCACATTGTGTATTATTTCAAAATTCTGGTAGAGTTCAGTTAAACAGGGTTCTTGAGTAGATACAGACCTTTTGACCTCCGTAGCTACCCAGAATAAAAGTATGGTATGGTAAAGTAAAGTAACAGTAAGTTAACCCTCTTTGTATGTGCCAAGCTTACATGAAATGGCAAAGTGAGCTAAGTTTTTTCGAGTTTTTCAACTTTGAATACCCCTTCTACTTGTAATCCGGGAGTCTTGGCATCCCGTGAAATGGCCACCCTAGGTTAGGCGTCCAGCAGTGGTCGGAACACACTTGTTTTTAATTCAACCCGGTCGAAGTTCTGACTCCCGCTTAAGCATAGATGTGGATACTATATGAGAACAAGATTCAGGATGGCAAATACTGTTTTCTCGAGCAAAGCCTCCAACAACGTGAACTTGGTGTAACAAGGCGCTATTGCTATATTCAGTTAGTGTGGTTCCGTCGTGTAGTTGGTCCTACTCCATGTTGCTGGGGAAAAACATTGACTTCTTACCAACTAAACCCAACTTAGCCACTATTCGTGGGGGCCAAGCTACACACCCCGTCTCCCAGGTCAGCTGCTCTACTTTTGCTCCCCCCTGAAAACCCCAGTATGTTCTCCCAGAGTCCAATAGCAATCCTGTAGGTTAGAGCCCAATAGAAAGTATAGACGAAATCTAAATCTTGGTATTAGAGGCCCTTAGAGAATGTTAACAAAAATTACCATGGAACATTTCTACTACCCGGAATAACATCCGTGGCAAGGCAAAGAGGATGGAGGCAGACAGATAGTCTTCCCCTCATCAAGTTCATTCAGCAATGGATTCGGATGCCTACATAAGGGCACAGTATCTCTTATCAACCTCCCTACCTCATGTTGATACCTATATTCATCAGTATCACAAAACATCACTCTCCCATTCTTCCCATGTGCTAAAATTGAAGGAACAGACATAGCCATGACGAGCACCAAGGTAGGCATGACCCGACACTACATCCATATATTCCCAGACACTCTATCCGCCATGACTAGGTTCTGGGAGACAAGTGCTTACTCGGGAGGTGGGGGTATTCACAAAAACCCATCCTCACCCCTGGTCCCATATACACACCATACCATCGCTACAGCTGCCACCGTGGCAGCCTGCCCCTACCATCCCTAGTAATTACCAGGGTGATCTCGGCATTTGGGTAGGAATGGCGGTAGCGGGGAGGAGGGAGAAGGCAGTGTTCCCAAGCGTCCAGTCCGTCCGTCTTTCGCCTAGGACGGGACGGACGCCGAGTAGCAGTCCGTCCAGATCTATGCCCGGGACGGACGGCCGGGCCCTATAGGTGTCTTAGTTTATGTTTCATTTTTGAATCTCGCCCGTAATTGTTGCAGAACTCTCACCCTCTGGTATATTTCCTTCAATCGAATTGACCCCAATGTTGGAGTTAACAATCCCGAGGGGGCAGAACTTAGACTATCACTATGGTTAGAGCTCTCATTTTCCAGGTCAATATCAAGCCTAAAGTCGCCAGTAAAATATTGCAGTAGGACTTGCGAAATGTAGTCGTCAGGACCTAGCGATCCCAGACTTCCATCCGAGGAATGGGATTGTGCTTCAGACATAATACCGGAAGATAAGGTAGAGGGTATAGAGAGTAAAAGGGGTGAGTGAGTGAGACCAAGATAGGTGGACTCTGCTTTATCGTTAAAACTTCTCAAAACAGAAAATCGTCGTATCTAAGGTCTATATTTATGTATATTTGGTTCACTCAAGTGGAGTGGTAGAGCTACAACTCGGCCAATAACTGATGAAGGCGGCGATACGTATGACGACAAAGCTCTGATGGGAATGGCGGAGGCCTGTTAGTGGCAGCTGCGCTCTACAGGGGACACCCGTCCTTACCAAGGACGGCAGGTACCCACAGGTGACGGCAGGTACCTACAGGTGACGGCAGGTATCTACAGGTGACGCCCGTCCTTACCCAGGACGGCCGGGCCCTGTAGGTGACGGCAGGTACCTGTAGGTGACGCCCGTCAATTCCAAAGATAGCTGGGCCCTACCGGAAGTTACCATTTGCCAAGAAAGACTGCAGGGCACGGCCGTCACCTACAGGACTGCGATCTTCATGAAGGACGGACGCCGTGCCCGGCTGTCCTTATTCACCCTGCCCGGGATGGACGGGACTATAGGACGCCAGGGCCCGGGCGTCCGGACGGGACGGTTGGGAACACTGGGAGAAGGTAGCATCACAGAGGGCTTGGAAATAGACCCTCGAGAAGGCCAACAAACAACTCCATGACTTTTGCGCAAGAAGTGAGGTAATGGTCTTTATGTTCTTGGGAGCGAAAAAATGTCTACTCATCCAATGCGAGACTTGGGTTCTGGTGATGATAGTGAAGAGAATTTGGATCCATTGGAGAGCACACAAATACTAACAGCGTTCCTAGGGAGGACTATACTTATAAACCCTGCCGCTAGTGATAGCATTTCGATCGCCGTTACAGATACCAGCAAGGTATATGGGTAGGGAACACTAAGAGTATGGGATCAATTCTTCACTTGGGTCTACAAATTTTAATGATTCATTGTTTAGTACTCCGACAGGTTCTTAGGTTCAATGAGAAGACACATATACAGAGCATCCCGCCCTGCTATCTTCAATCAAGAGCATCGCCCCAGCTAGCGTCGGCAGTGATCATGTCCTCGGCCTTACGTGGAAAGGAAATGTCTACATGTGGACAATGGTCAGCAATTCCAACTCGGGAGACGGATCGTCGAAAGGCCCGCCTCGATGGGCCCACCCCTCCCGGTGTGGCCTTCCTTGGCGTCAGGTCAAGTACGTCGCTAATATCTCCTACCACTCCTTTGGAATTACCACAGGCGGGACGGTCTGGGCATGGGGGCTCAATCGTTACAGTTAATACGCGATATGCTATCCCCATGAAACTAGGGAAGATAGCGTCGTGATTTTCATTCCAACTATTGTCCAAGACCTCAAAGGGTACAAAATTGTTCCAATATCCATCAGAGAACACAGCCATTGTGACTAAAGGCGGTGATCTTCTAATCTGGGGCGGTCTCAATAGTGGAGAACTCGGTTTAGACCCAGAGACTCTCATGGCCATAGGGCGTTGTCCGTGGCACATCCGGCAAGCCCCACTACCTCGTGACCGCATATGTCGTCCTCAGTATCAAGTTCCCCTTCACTGGCGGTGGCGCATGCTATAATATTGCCATCTTGGGGGAGGGGCAGACGCGCTTGTTGGAATCCGGCGGCGGGCACCAAACGGGTCTTGTCCCTGACACCAGAGGTGGGATTAGACCCCTGGCAGAAGTTGGAAGCGCGGCTACCGGAAGTATTGGGGAGGCTTTCTCTAGTGCCGGGGGCCGGTTTCCCATCCTTGCTGGAATTCCCCGCAACTTACGAATGGTACGGTATTGGTCATATGCAAATGTCGAGTTTCAAGGCCTTGGTTGGTTGGTTGGTTGGTTGGTTGTTAAGGGCAATAGGGCGAGAGGAGAACGCGATGTGATGGACAATCCGCTCTGTATAATGTTAGGTTCTTGTAATCGAAAAATGGGAACAACTGGCTGTGGAAAAGAGCAAAATCCTAACCACCTAATACCACACTACGATCTCAAGCAGCAGAAATGAAATTATGGAATTAGAGAATAGAAATTTCTGGATCAATCGATAATAAGAAGAACAAGGCTAAAGATGGGGTACTCCTGGTACGGAGGCCGGGGCCAATTTCCAATAGATCTGCCGCACTATGCGGATACCTGTTGCGTTGAAATTCATACTGATCCACCATACAGAGCTAGTCTCATACTCGCATTTTGTTGCTAGGCGATTATTTCTCTTTTCGAGCCTTTGCCATTCCTTCCCTTGCTTTAATTCAATATCCTATTCTCTACTATGGTATGGCCCCCTTGCCCATATCATATTTGCCTTTCTTTTACATCCTGTTACCTCGCATATGTTCTCATATGTTACTGCCAATGTTGTGTTTTGTTTTGCCTTGCTTTGTTTTCTTTTGTTTCTTGTCCATGCCTTTCTTCATGGCCGATGATATAAACTTATGAAAGTTCAAGTAATCGATGATTAAGCTTCACATTTTTGCTATCTCCCGACCCATTCATCAACACGATGGCCGAGTGATCTCATATGACGCCATTAATGTGAGTACAAGACCGCCATGCCTTGGATATGCATGACGTGCAGGTCCTGTTTATCCCAGATACAAAACTACCACCTCTGAGTCTTTCCCATGTTTGAATTAGGACGTCCTGGCATAAGTTTTAAAGTACCAACTACGGCAGGCAGTCCGGAACACGGATATCAACCTTATCTCACATATACCCGACCGGGCCAGGTGGTCAACTACGCCGAAAAAACAAAACCGTGTAATACCACCAGCTTCGCTCTAGAAACCGCTGACCGCTCTAGCTTCTTGGCACCAGTAGGACATGCAACTGTAGTACTCGAGTATTGTGCAACCCCCTGCACCTTTGGCTGTTCGAGGGAGGTGAGTGTGGGAACGAAAGCTACGGGTAAATTTACAGGATGAAGACTAAAGTTCAAGAGGTAGAAAGAAAGACGAACGGATTGAATCTTTAGGATGAGGAAAGCAATCTTATTATAAGACAGACACAAAATCACACAACAAGCATATAACACTGCAATGATGGTAGGTTGAATTTTGCTGTGAACAAACGATATGTTCATAGGTGAATTTTATGCGGCGCTGTTTACAAGAAAATATATCCCCTCACGCAGTGGCTGTCTCCTAAAGGATAAAAAAGTGAAAAGGAAAAGGGAAACGGCCCCGGGCATAGTGAAAAAGCGAAAGGGGTGATTACAAAAGGGTTCCCCACAAAACACGAATTTGGCATCAACCTTGAACAGAAATCACAACTCAAACACAAAGTTAAGACGATTGCCCCTTGTACAAAATATTGCGCGATACAAACAAATCCCCACAGTACCCTGCACACCATGTCTCACACCTTATTGTGTGCCGCCCATTGCTGTATCGTCCTCATCATAGTCTCCACTACCACTTTCATCCTCACTCCCGCCCTCATCCCGTACCTTGGATGGCCCCCCAGTAGGAATCGATTGCATCACCACCTCTGTGAGAACAAGTCTGAACTGGTGGATTGTCAGGTCAACTGCCCCGGGTTTAACATCTCTAGCTTCCGGTACACTCTGAGCACGAGAGTATTCACTTAGGCAGTCTTGTGGGATAACAAAAACAAGGTTTATGTTCTTGATAGTAGCTGGTACTGATTCACAAAGCTTCTTCAACCCACCCAGTTTGATAACACGACTTTTCGCAATGGTGATTTGAAATAGAATCAACGTATCCAAACCACTAAACACAAGTCCATCAACTGATTCAAAGTTCACTGTATAAGGGAAGAAATATTTTCCGATGACATTTCCTCAATACCCTGGCCGGATGGCGCCACTCGTACCAGTGTTGCCAAGTTATTGGCATCTGTGAAATAATTGAGGGATTCGGACCTGTGTATCTTGAATATGAAGGGCGGGGTGTTGTTGTCTTCAATCAGAAGTTGATCAGCCTCGAATGATCCACCTGCTCGGAACCAGTCATGTGCATAGGCCTCGAAAATCCACCCAGCTGAGGTGCAGAGTAATTTTTGGTGGGCAAGCTGTTTGTAGAGCCAAAACACCTTAATCGTAACTTCATCTGTGCCTTCTCGAAGACTTTGTGGGCAATCCATCTACTGACGATCCGAGCATTATACGACCTCCTATTATGGGTGGGATGCATAATAGCTATCCTGTGTGAAGCGTGCTGATGTACACTATTCTCGACTGTGAGGAACCCCCCCTGTATGATGAATGTGACTATTTCGCGATCGACTACACCAAGGTAGTTATCAAGGCTAAGGATATAGGTGTCAACATCTCTAACAGATATTGACTGCAAGCAGGTCCTGGCAATGGGGCCAAAATAATTGAAAGTTGTGAAGAGTATTGCGATTTGGCGTGGTGTGGGGGGCTCACAATATGCTAGACTATTACAGGATTGTTTGGTCAGCCAGTGTCTTCTTTAGCGGGGAAAGAAATAGTACCAGAAAGCAGCTACAATCTCTGCCCACACCCAGTTGGTCATGTAGCGGGATCCAACATTACTATCCTTCTGCCACTGTCGTGAAGCTTTCATCTTCTCTGACGAGGCTGCCAGCACCACAAACCAACCGTGATTCTTCTTATTCCATCTTTCATCTGTAAGTGCCCCATCCGTCAGGATCCATAGTGCCTGCTTTTGATGCTTAGGAAGGTAGAACAGGTAATTGGCATCGGTCTTCCTGCCAGCGGAATTGCTATCAACAAATAGCTCTCGCTGTCATTAAAGCGAAAAACAGTTGGTTGACAGCTAAAAGCCTGCGCACCAGGAGATAAGAAAGAAAAACCGATTTTCCTATCCATTTGTCAGAGTGGGGATCAGAAAAGAACTAAGCCAAATACTACGAACCTGAACCGGGTTGACCAGCTATTTTGAAATCAAGATTCAGATAGTCTGGTATCTCAGGCTCAGAGTCGATGTCTGACTATTCCAATACCGGCACCTCAGTCCGGGAGTTGGCGTTTGGCCATTAGGCTGACTTAATCTTCAATACCTCACGTTCGATTGCCTCATACTCTTGACGTACAAGGAGCCGCTTTCTTCCACAAGGAAGTTTTGACCAAACCTTGAGCGCCTTGAACACTTTCTCCTTCTTTCCTTTTTCGAATTTTGGATCTGGAAAGGCCTGATCCACCTCCTTAAGGTCAGCCTTATATCCTAGACGGAAGCCGTGATATGGCTGGGGAATGGAGAATGAGCGATCTTGGATGACATCAGGTAGCTGTTTTCGCCACAATTCATCGTAGAGGCCTTGCATGGTATTGAACTTAGGGGCGCTGTTGAATCTGTGCTAATGGTAGAAGTTGTATTTGTGATAGTGGAAAAGGGTATCGCTCAGTTGTGTTGCTGGTGTATATAGATGTGTTTTACCATGGATGGTGCGGGGTGGCTTGTTGCGTGCTTAAATGGGAAAACTGATAGAAGACCATTTACCCAGCCTTTGACGTGCCAAGATGCACGCACACCCGTCGCCCCTTGCCCGACAAATGCCAAGACCGAGGAGAAAAGGATGTCCATCCCACCTTGCACCTCGAGCCTTGTATTCCAGAAGGCTCAGAACCTCAGCTCCACCATAAACCAACTCTGCAGTACGAGTACAGTCTTTAAATAGCGACGACACTTGACACGACAAGAACAGCGACGATCTTTCGATCATGATCAGACGACGAAGAAGCGTTGAAAGGTGGGACCGCGAACAATGATTGGCAAAGTGGCATGACTGTAGATGGATGACGAACAGGAACTCTGAACCGTGAACGAGACGAATGGCGAAACGCCGGCAAATGGTGGAACTGAAAACACCAAAATCAATAACGGAACAATGGAACTATGAAGTGGCGGAACGCTCAAGGAAACCATTATTGGTGCCCAAAAATGAGTATGGGTTCGTCACTTACCAATATTTGTCGCTTTGTATGTTGTCTTTAGTTTCGGGATTGAAACTGACCATCAACAGGACGCCGACAGGATGCAAGGCAGAACATTGCTACGACGTCCTAGTGAACCATCGTCTAGACTAGAAACTGGTTCTGGTCCTGTGTAGACACAGGGAACACCAACACCACCGGAGACCCCAACACCTGTCACGCGCAAGCGGCGATGCCTGGACGTTTTGTTTGAAGAGTGGCACCGGCCGCGAAACCCAACATCACGGTGGACCCCAACACCACCAGGGAGATTCTGGAGTCGAGGTTATGGGGGTGGGTTTTAGTCGACACATCTATGGGGCTGGCCGTCTGACATGGGATGCGGGTTGGGTTGGGTCTTTGAGGGAGATTATGGAGTGGTTTATGAGGCTGAGGTCAGGGGTGGACATTGGGTGGAGACGGGACATTTGGATTAGATGGAGGATCCTGTAGCGATGGGTACAATAGATTGGGAGTAGTCTCGGGGCTGAAATATTACTTATCACTCGATAGGTTAGCATGGATAGACTACTGGTACAGTATATACCAAATGAGCCTGTATAAGTTAAAACCTGACCATGGGGCTTTTTTGAAAATTGCGGGAAAATGCATTACAACAATGGTTAACCGTGCCAAGGTTGTGGCTCGGCCACAACCCATGTTGCTTTCGCAACCTTGGGCACTCTCTCCGAGAGTGCCTAACAGCTCAACAGAAGAAACCACCTCAACGGAAGATTTGATGAAGCTCACATTTTTCTCACATTTTTCAACACAATTTACTCCGTGGAAGATCACCAATCATGCCTGAAACATATGCTGATGTTGAGGCAAGAATTGAAGATGCATGTTGTAAGCTTTTAGGCCTTGAAAAGCCGAATTTTGCTGCTATTGCACGGGAGTTTCGTGTACCCGAAGGTCGTTTGCGGGCGCGAGCAGCTGGACGTCCTTCGAGATTGGAGTGGCCACCAGTAAGCAAACGCCTGTCTGAAGCGGAAGAATTGGCTGTCTGTTTATATCTCAAAAGGCTAGATAGTATAGGAACAGCAGCCCGTCTTCCAATGGTAACAAGTTGTGCGAATGCGATCCTCAAACATAAACACCTTTCAACTTCGTCCTACGACCCACTACCCACTGTAGGACCCACGTGGACCCCACGATTCTTAGAACGGCATCCAGAATTTCATATCCGTAAACAAAAGTCACTCGATTCCGATAGTTAAAAGGCTCATAATCCTGAGGATCTGCTTGATTGGTTTGAGAGATTTAAGTCAATTAGTGAGAAGTATGGGATACTCCCGAGAGATACATACAACTTCGACGAGACTGGGTTTAGGATTGGGTTTGGGAAAGATCAATGGATTGTTACTTTGGACCCGGATAGACAATCCTATCTTGCAAGTTCCAGTAATCGCGAACTCGTAACCTCATGTGTGGTTATAAGTGCCGATGGCGAAGTACTGCCTCCTATGCGTATCCTGCCTGGAGTTCTGCATCTTGATGATTGGTATACGAAAACCGATCTTGATGGAGACTTTCTGCTAGGTGTTTCTGAGACAGGATACTCTAATGACTTGCTTTCACTAAGCAGGTTATATCACTTCGATCACTTTTCATCAATTCGCCAAGTAGGAGCTTACAGACTTTTACTCTTGGACGGGTATGGGTCACACTGTACAGAGGAGTTCATAAACTATTGCGATAACCAGAAAATTATTCCATTCTGCCTCCCGCCGCACTCTACCCATTTGCTACAGCCTCTAGACGTAGTCGTCTTTCAACCCCTAAAACATTTCCACGCAGAGGCAGTAGAGCAGGCAACCAGAACGGGCTGCTCCGAGTTCAATAAGGTGGAATTCCTATCAGCAATCAGTTCCATCCGTCAGCATGCATTTAAACCCTCAACCATTATCTCATCTTTTCGTAAAACAGGACTAATTCCATACCAACCAGAGATTGTTCTCTCAAAGCTTCGAGAATTTACCCATCCCCCCCCCAATCAATCCTCAATCATATCCCGGCCAACCACTCCTGCACTTTCCCTCTTCTCCCAAACTCCAACCACTCCACAAACTGTCCGCTCCTTGAAACGACATGCAGACCACGTATTGCAAGCCGACCCCACCTCTCCCAGCCTTCGGAACTCGTTCAATTACTTCATCAAAGGAAGTCTTGCCCAGGCACGCTTGGGCGCACAAGCTCAGGATGATTTAGAGCATACACAAGCAGCGGAGCTTGCACGTGCCAACCGACAAAAGAAAAGCCGTCGTTCAGTTCAGAAGGGGGGCGTATTATATGCCCATCAAGCAAGGGCAATGATTCGAAAGCGTGAGGAGGAGACTACCGAGAGAAAGGTTGAACAGGCACAGCGACAGGTTGAGAGGTTGGAGAAAACCCTTGCAAATGAGAGAAAAAAAACCTGGAAAGCGATTTTTAAGGACTTGAAACAGTCAATCAAGAGGCGGAATTCTCGTTTAAATCCACCTAGACAAACCCGTGCTCGGTGTTGATTATTTTTAATTGATTTTGTTGTAAATCTTCTGTAAATCTTCCATTGAGGTAGTTTCTTCCGTTGAGCTGTTAGGCACTCACGGAGAGAGTGCCCAAGGTTGCGAAAGCAACATGGGTTGTGGCCGAGCCACAACCTTTGCATGGTTACCAAAACAAAAGGTTTTGAGATACAACCAGTTTTAGTTTACCTATATCTTCACAGAAATACTACACCCTTAAAAAAAACTTTAAAATATTTCTATAACTATTAAAATTCTATTTAGCCAATCTGCTTTATAGCTATGATTTCAAATTTACCAATAACTTTAAACTACATAGTTTTGCATGATTTTCTTTTCTTATACCCTATTGGACAACCATTTCTTTTAGGCAAATTACCTATCTCTACCCCTTTCAATGTAGAAACCTATATTCTAACACATTCTTCCTATTCCTTCACTCTATGTTCCAACTCTTACTTCTCTTTATATATTCTTATGGTAGTTATAGTTTGCATGATATTGTTTGGGATAGTGATTGATATGAAGAAATCTCTCATACTAGCCTGTTTAGTTCTTGTAAACTTTATAGATTGAGCTTGCTCAACCATGGTAGATAATAGGATTGTATAAAGCCAGGTAGATTGAATATGTTCTGAGGTATAAGGGCTATACTTGCTCCATATATCAAATACTCTTTTCTGATTTTAGCCTCAATCGTAAAATTGGCTGAGGAAACACTTTGCTGATTTGTTCTACAGTTACTTCTACCAAATAAGGTTGAAGGGATCATACAGTTTGAAAAGTGAAAATAATTTAGAAAGAGGTTTTTGAGAAGATAAAGATAATTATTATTAAATATGTGCAAGATAAATAAACACTTATTTACTATCAATATTACTAAACTATAGAAAGACAATTTTTCAAAATTTACATCTTGGGGTATACCAATGATATTACATAAGCAAGACATTATGGTTGCACAAGCTACATCCAACTTCAAAGAATTATAACAGAACAACCAGTAATAGATTACTTATGATTTCTCATTCTATAGATGGACAAGCAGCTAAAGTTATTTTAGATGGTAAAAAGTTTATTTGTGAATTTTTTAGTTTTTGGGACATAAAACATGCTACAGAGGTCATATAGAGTTCTAAAATATTTTCCGAGCTACTGTAGATATACTTTGAATAACTAGCTAGGAGGTTAAGCAAAAATAAATATTTTGAGGTTGGGGCCCAATAGTCAGGTTTTAACTTATACAGGCTCAAATATTATATAACCGCTCTAGTATTAGTGCCAGAGCCGGATCCCTAATACCCTATGTCCCATATGTGTACAAGAAAGCTAATATCTGTCTGTTGTGGATTCCGTCATTCGCCATCACCGGAGATCACTCGCATGCAGGGTTAGGCAAAGAATTCACCTGGTGTGCGGGGGGATATGGCGCGGGGGAGAGATGCAGAGCCAATGTGGTGGGACAAGGGGGGTATGTTGTTAGTCTGCTAACCTTGTATCATATGTGGTGGGGTAGATGTGCCAGTGGACAATTCACCTTACAAGGTAAAGTATGCACCTAACCAGGAAGCAACTTTAAGTTCACCCTTGAATCCATCTCGCGGTAAAGCCTGGCGAACTTACTTGGCAAGTTGGGTGGAAAACGAACCAAGAAAAATCATCTCTAATAGCGGTAAAAACAATAAAAAATCTCAGGCTTTCACTAGGATACGCAACTCCAATGTTTCCTTTTCCTTTATTCAAGGTTTGTGGTAGGGTGCTGGTGTCTGACTTCTTATGTTCTTGTTAGGGCTTGAGGTGGGAGCACTCTTTGTTTGATTCTCTGACGTTTGTGAACACAACTGCAATTGAACAGGGGCAAAAGATTACCCGGAGCCCCAAGATTTTGGTGGTATGAATGCATTTGTCATGTGATTTAGTGGTGTAGTTGGTTAGTACACTGGATGAACATTGGAAAAATATCAACTTCTCCCCCGCTAATCCTAACTTAGTGAATCCTGGTGGGGGCTACTATGTGACATACTCATATGATGCTTGTTGCTTGAAAGGGATAACTAATCAGCTAGCATACCCCAACCGGAGGAGCAAGCAAATCACAAACTACAAATCCTAACATCCCACTCCCTCTACCCATATCTTACATGGCCACACTACTCGAACCCACTTTCTTCACCTAAGCCCCTGGTTCCTAGGTGGCAGTATTGAGGTTAGCCCTGTTCCTGGAAGAGCTAGTTGGTTTGTCAGCCAAAGCGCCATTGAGCTTCTCGTTAGCATGACTGACTTCGCTGTTGTCACTGCGAAGGTCACCCTTGACCATTCTGGTCATCAGCCTCCCAGATGGAGAGGTCTTTCATCTTGTTTTCCTCCCCATTGTCAACAGCGAATAGGCCATGATTAAATTCTTCTATTAAGAGGCTGGCTTTTCGCGTCTATGCTATATGCCGGTTTGGCATCTTGGCTGCTCTCAGCCTCCACCTCAGCCACCTTATAGCTCCCGCTTACGACCCCCAAACTTCCTCCAACTCCTCCGTCCGCCCCTGCTCTTCCGCCAGCTTTCTCACCTCCTCATTACACCCACCCAGCAAAAGTAGATCATCCGCCCAACCACCACTCCCCTGTGCATGCTGATTAAAGCCTCAATAGCCCCACCTTCGTCCGTCTGGGAAGCGGAGCGAACGGGCAAACGATCAATTAGCTCCGCATAACGGGTGCCAAGTCCGCCTCCATCACCATTCTAAGTTCTACAAGAAAATTTGTGGGTTTGTGCGGAAAGAAGCTTATGTCAAGGCGGCCTCTAGGTGCGGGAGGTTTAGGGTTTGGAGGTTGGAGTAGAGGCCAATGCCGGGTTTGAGGAGGACCGACCGTCCGAGATGCCGGCGGAGGTGGAGATTCCAGTGCCACACCAGAAGACATGTTACCTGGTGGTGGTGGAAGCGGCTGTGGAGTTTTGGGAAAGGGAGGTACCAGAAAGACTATATGTTAGCACTTCCCACTGGGAGTGAATTCTAAGACTGTGGGAAGGTCTCGGCGGGAGAGTGTTTCTGGAGGGGTGTCCGCGTTGGCCCTGGGGGATAGTTAGACACATTTTTTTGCTTTGAAAGTTCCCTGCCCTCACTTGGTCTAGGTACCGGTATTGAAGAGTAAGCCTGAAGGAAGGCGGGGTGGTCCAGATGGCCCAGAACTGGTCAGGCACTTTTGGCACGGATCGGCATCCTATGCTCCCGCTAGCGCGCACACACTCACCAGGAAGGATAGGCCATGCAGTGGCGATTCAAGGAATCACGACAGGACCCGAAGATCAAAGAGTCCTTCAGTGAAGATAGCTGTCACGCTACGACAACATCCCACCCCAGAATTATTACAAGGGGTGGAATCTGTATTCAGTGGGGCTGTGGGAGAAGGGAGGGGGTAAAAAAAAGGTCGAAAAAAAAAGTGTGATTTCACCAACTTCGATTTAAACCGAACTACAAGTTCTAGCCATGCAGATTCCTCAATATGGTACGAGATGCCGTGGGGGCGCAGCATTCGCCACTATCACGCTTTCATTGTTCGCCTTGAAAACTTGTATTCTCGCGAAAGATGTTGGTACGAATTGTCGCCGGTGGCCAGTACCACGTTGGATGAGGGGGTGAACTGTCCAGTGCGCTCCGATAACACCGTTCCAAATACACCTCGCCACACTACACAATCCGCAAAAGGTTAAGTTCCATATCAGCAATTATCAACCGGAACTATCCAACATATAAGGATCTCTTGTCGCAATCATAAGGAATCACTTCTGTCATTCTCACGGGACCAACGCTCACCACATGAGCAGTCCCAAGACCCAACGGGAAATCTGCCACAACCCCCAAAAGAACAGTGACGAGGGGAAGAAAATAACCTGCGAGTTGCACCGTGGCTGCTGAGTTTGTTCGTGAGAGGTTACCCCACAGCCGGAATAGAGTTGCCAGACACAACTTCTAACTTCAACCGGGTATGCATACAAAAAATAATGTTTCCATCACCGATCTTCCATCTCAAATACCGGTTCCGATCACTGGCTGGGAGGGGATTCAAGAGTTAGCTCTTTCCAGCGATGCCCAATCTGTTGGTGAAGACAGTTTACTAGGAAACCACCCCCAGCCACTATCCCCTCCCCTGCCGCGTGCTTGCATGATATACCCTGGCAGAGTCGGACTGGAAATATGAGCTGTTAACCAGCATTCTAGCTTCTCTGGAGGATAACACATATTGATAAAAATTGGCAGTCTTGCTGCGTTGCTTTGCACTAGATGTTCCCGGAATTCTATGTTTGGTGTCCCAATGACTAATCACGCCACAAGTACTCGAGTATGTTGGACAGTATTCCATGCAATCTCTTGCAAACCTTGTTCAACTTACCACCCGAGAACGAGAAATCAAACTGTTCACCACAAGTGTACTCGACCAACGAGGTGAGCCCGTTTAATGTCATCTTATCAATTGAAGTATGACTTACTAAATTCAGCCGTGGTGAACACTAACCGACAATGTTCAGACCTGCCACCAAGCAAACACTCAAGTCCATTAGCATTTACTGCTACCGCCCTCAAGTCCGCTATGCATCTAGGACAACAGAGACCCTTCTGGTGAGCCCGAGTTTCAATAGCCTGAACACTACTCTAATCAAGCGACATCATTCAGCCTAAGAACGTATCCACTAACCGAAAACCTAAGACTTCATATTCAAAGCTCACCATGAAAGAGGCCCAGAAGAGACTAGGCTTTATGATTCCACCTTTCGAACGTCATAGCATTTCCGTCAACCACATGTTAGCCGAAGCCAAGCCTGAGATAGAAGGTCTTGGGGAAGATCAGGTCCATCAAACTAAGCAAGAGGTTTACGATAATATTATCAAATTTGTTGAATGTGAAGGCTATCCTACCGAGTCGGACGAAGATTTTAAAGAAGCCAATATCAACGACTTGGTTTTTACTATACTCTTTCCTATTATCACGGCTTTCCGGCGTAAGACAGGACGCAACCTTTATCTACGCAGAGAGAAACAGATTAGTGCCACAGATGGAAAGACTTGTGGCTATCAGGAATTTGTTCTGGTGGACATGATTGGGGTGGAAAATGAGATGTTTGTCTTCGTGGTGGAAGCGAAGAGGTCTTTGGTTGGACAGGCGAAGAGGCAATGTTTATTGGCAATGAAAGACATGAGAGGGTGTAATGCCGGAGGCTTGGTATATGGTTTCGTTACGACTGGGGAACAGTGGCAGATGATCAGATATGACGGTACCGCTTTTACCCAGACCGACAACTTTGTGGCACTGTTTCGTGAGATGGGACAAGAGAAGGACAGATGGACAAAGGAAGCCTCAATTCTTGTGGACTGCATTCACGCAGCTCTCAGAAGCGGAGGGTTTGTGATCGGATAATCGGAGGTGAGCATCTGATGAAGTTTTCCCCACCAGGATTTGTTTATAGTATCTGATTGTTATTCAGGGACTCTTTCTATTTCCAACCGGAGACTAATTGAGTGGAGCGTAGGGATTGTGGTCTTAAGATGTAATTAGTTGCTAATTGATTCCTCTTTTGCTGTTGGATATGTGGGGACCCCCTGACCGCAGTGAAGGAGGCGGGGTAGCATTTAAGAAGCAGTATGGTACTCATATTTGCCTGACGTTTGTAAAATCGACAACTATTTTTATGGGCAAAAAATGGGCCTGAGCCTCAAGATTTTGATGGTAGGCAATTACAGCTGTACTAACTCAGGCTCAAATTAAGTACTTGGGCAGTGGGAAAGGAATACAACTTCCATCCCCCCTCCACTAAACCCAGCCCCCGTAAATCTCTTAACATGTCTGGTTGTACTGGTTTTATTCCACCTCCTAAGTCCTGGGCCCTCCCGGTAACTATCAGACTTATTCAGGAATGGCACTATTAGCATGGGACAGTGGCCACCTATAGTAACTCCTCAGACTTCCGTCTCTACAAACGACGGACGCTTGGGTATACTATGATTCAGAAGAAATACGTCTAAATCGCAGGTTATCCTCCTTAAATACAGGTAGTGGGTAACCCACCTCACCTGGTACCGTATGCATGTAACTATATGTCCTAGGCAAGAAGTATTCAGAAACAGGGGTTCCCAAAATATATGGCAAAAAAACCGGCGATAAATGCGCGCAGACAAAATCACGGCTCGTATTTCGGGATACTTCTTGCCCAGAACAAGTCACCACTTCAAGTTCTCATTTGAACCACCCACCTCACGACAGAGCCTTGCTAACTGACTGGGCTAGTTGGGAGGGGAAAAAAAAAAAAAAACATGCCTCCAAGAGAAATAAAAAAATAAAAATAAAACAGATCTTTGTTTATTCAGGGCTTTGTGGTAGTGTGCTGCTGCCTGACTTCTCATGTCCCTGGTAAGGTTTAAGGGCCTGTTTGGCTCGCGCAGTTCATGAATTGAAAACGTCTTTTGCAAAACGCATTTTAGCACTGACCGATCACAAAGTCCAAATCCTGCTTACTTAACCATCTTTGTGCAGTGTGATTGGTTGGTTCTAAAATGTGTTTTGCAAAACGCGTTTTGAATCGATGAAGTGCACGATCCAAATAGCCCCTAAGTTAAGGTTCAAGTACCGGTGTGGACTAGGGTGATACCTCAGGGTTGTTTGGTAGTCTCATGGAGAAATTTCTTCCTCTGTGACTTGCCAACTAGTAGATAGCTTGGCATGCCCGGTTTTCTCTTCATAGGCCATCTTTGTGTTTCCTTAGCTAGACAAGTACAACCACACCGTCAATACAACGATCTATCCACGGTTACTTCATCTCCTGTGGGCTTAGCCTTCCTTGGTTTTACCCTTTCCTCTATCAGAGACTTTACATAGCGGTTACCGGAGTCCAATTTTATCATTCCTATCTCAAGGTATAGCTAGCTGGTCACGAAATGGAAATACACCAGACATAAGTGCGTGGTCGACAAACCATCAGCCTGGGGAAAGGAAAGGTGAACCTCCCACAGTGGTGCTCTGAAACGGATTGGTGTTTAAGCCGATTACTCGCCATTGGTCTCAGACTGTTTGGGCAATGAACTTCCCCTAGAGTCCCAGTCACGATAGTTATTTGTTCGAGCACTGGACTCCCCATCGCCACCTATTAGTTCCTATTCGCAATTGAGTAATTTAACACCCACTGGCATGGGAACAGTTTTCAAACAAGAAAAGGTTGGGGCGCAGAGACCCGTGCAAGAGCAACAAATACTGCAAGCCATCGATACCATTTACTATCAGAAAGCTGGTTACTGGTATTCAATCCCGCGTCAAGTCTTTGTGAACCCTACAGCTGAGGACTTTAGAGAGTTTCGAATTCCATTGGAGTGCGACTTTGTACTACATACATTTTTTGATACCCTATCGCCGCATGTACTTAGAAAACCAATCGACCATTCCGAGTACTTTCCTCTTATGCCAAAGGTTATGGGGGCTCCTGCGATAATGTTTTCCAGTGACGACACTATTGGGGTCAGAGCTTTCATCAGTTGGATGGATTCATGGTTTGCAGTCCAAGGGGAAATATATACCAGTAACTCACCCCAAGCGAAGAAGATGAGAGTTGCTAAACTTCACATTGCCTGCCCAGTCAAGTCAGCTGCAGGTCATTTTCTACATCAGGTACCAGACAGAATTTTATGGGATGAGAGACTGTAGAAGGAGGTGTTGATCGAGCAGTTAGATGAGGTGGAGGCGGATGAGCACGTCCACGAGGATGTTCTCTCTATGATGAGTGGGCTTGAACAGGGTAAGCACACGGTCTTTGCCTACTAACAGAAGGTTCTTAAGATTTTGTGAAGGAAGCCAGCACGAGTCAACCAGTTCGACAAAATCCTTATACGTTACTACATCGAAGGTCTTTCAAGTCAGCGACTGTGTGAGATTGCCATTGTTACGTTCCAGAAACCGAACTCCGATGAGACGCCAGCCAAGGTTGTGAAGGGGGTGATGAGAGTGGCACGACAGTGGAAGGTGCGGGGGTAAAAGAAGTCTGTGAACAGAGACGATAGGGAGAATAGTGACGAGGAGGAGTCTAGTGATGATGATGAAAATTCTGATAGCGGTTCAGATTCCGAGGACAAGAAGGTTGATAGACGGTCGAAGAAAAAGAAGTATAAGAGGATCGAGAGACATTCCGGGAGGGACCATGCTGAAAAGTCTAAGAAGAAGGGTCATAGCCACAAGGATGACTCTCTACGCGATGAGATGAAAGCATTATGTGGAGCGGTGCAGGATTTAATGAACACCCAGAAGACTCAACCAAGTAGATGGAACAATATGACCTGCCCAGACGAAGACATTGTTCAATTGGAAAGCTATGCAGTGAACCAGCCATATGGAAACTATCCACAACTGGAAAAATTCGGGTATTCGCCATTCAGCCAAAGACAGTTCACCAACCATCCACCTACCTATCCTAATAGGCGCAGTAACGGTCGTCACCATGGTGGGGCAGATTTGAGTCTTGTGAATGGGAGAGTGCATGAGACTTTCTGCATAGGACCGGCTATGTCAGAAACACTACAGGCCTCTTACCAATCGCCTTGTGAAGGGAATTCTTCAGTGCAGCCCATTGTTGGACCAGGTGGTGTGCTTTATTACCCAGTGCGAAATATGTTTATGTGCTACCATTGTGGCGAAGAAGGGCACATGCGTCCTCATTGCCAGCAACTGCGATCATATGGCCAGCAGTCGACGTTTGCGGAATACAGACGCAGGGATCCACCACGACCAGACGATACTTTACCAGCACCACTACCGCCAGCACCCCCTATAGGCAGTGCAGAGAAAGCTGTTAGTATTGTCGAGATCGCTACAGCGTCATCAGCTTTTGATGGAGTGAAAGTCAGGGAGGTAACTGCGGCAGGGGTTGATGAAAAGGCATTGATGCGGTTTATCAATAAAGTTGGAGAGGACGATGAAGACAATGTTGACGATGATAGTGAGGTTTCTGATGTTGAGGCACCGGTGATGGCAGGCAAGCGTTCGAGATGCTTTAGTGAGTTGCTACAGGAGTTTGATGGCGAGGCTGGACCAGCAAGCCAGAGACAAAGAACCAACGAAGCTGTGGAAGGTGCTCCAGTTGCCCGCACCATCAAGCAGACAGTACCAAGGACTAAGCACAAACCGATTCGAATGATGGCAGGAAGAGAGAAGTTCGATTTTGTTAGTGCCTTTAAAGACGCACCAGAGCAAGGTCTGAATTGAGGCTCCTTCTTCGACCTAGTGCCTAGCGTCAAAAAGGACATCTGTCGGTTGTTGGTACAGGAACGTGTGAAGGGTCTCCAGCGTAGTAGAGCAAGGAGACATGGCAAGAAAGTTTCCATAGACGCAGCGACACAAGCCACTCATAGGGAAAATGATGTGCATACAGTAGCGACGGATCGAGATCTTGGTGACGTCACCAATTTCTATACTAGCGGAACTATAAAGACAGGCAAAGGGAATTACCGAATTACCCATGTGTTGGAGGATGCAGGCTCTGTGGTCAATCTGATGCCCATTAAGTTGTTGAAAGCTATTGGTGCAAAATTGATCACGACAAACAGGATGGCGAAACACACAGCCACTAAAGCTCAGGCACAGATCGTCTACTTTGCCGATTTACGCATTACTGTAGCAGGTGTTGTCTGTGATCTACGTATTTACGCCCTCCCAGCTGAGTATAACCTGACATATCTGATGTTAGTGAGTCGCCGTTGGCTCAAAGCTGTGAGAGTGAAGGGAGATTACACGAATGGCAGTTATTAGATCATGAGTCGGCACGGTACTCAAGTACAGATTACAAGTAACAACAAAGACAAAAATATGGGTAGGAAACCAGTGATAAAGCATCGTACGCAGCTGCCAATCGTGTTGTAAGGACCCCTAGATCAGTTGGTATAGCTTTCCGAACCTCAGCCCAGCCAGTGGTCCTACTAGGACGTGGACAGGAACGGTACCAGACACCTGCAAAGTGACATAGCAACC
>QFET01003453.1:0-12726 GCA_003316355.1 Tuber calosporum
GTGGGGGGGGTAGAGTGCAGTTCTTCCTGTGTTTCTTTTCTAACCTGGTGTCTGATAAGACCCCCCCCCTTTTTTCCTTTTCCTTCCGCTCCCTTCTACCATTGCTTGGTTAGTATAATATCCCGGCATGGGGGAGCAATTGCGAAGGGGTTTTCAGGTTGTTAATGTGTTAACGATAGATGGATGGGTAGATGGGTGGGGTGGTAATTAACATGGTTACTTTTTTTCAATTAGATAAATGAACGGCGGGTGATGGGGGTTAGGTTAGGTTTACAGTAGCATAGAGCAGTGTCGGGGAGTGGAGTTGAGTATTGTGAATCATAATTTATGATGGGTTATTGGGTTGCAAACTGACCTGGGGTTGCCTAAAACAGTTCAACTACTGTTTAATTTTGTACCTGTACGATACAGACACGACTATTCGAAGAGAGCGACAAAGCCTCCTAGTATATCATACACCGAGCAGAGTTCTTCCAACAGCCCACTTGAATATAATGAGTACCTCAGAAATAGCAATACATCCGGTCCTCGAGTGATAATCTATGAAAACCCTCCCGACTATCCTGGGGGTGCTTGATTGGCCGGTTCAGTTGTCAAGTTAACTACGTTCCCATTAGGCGAGATAAAGAACCCCCGGATCTCCTTCCCATCTAACCACCTGCGAGACCTTTCCTCATTCGCGATAATATTTCTCATGTACGACTCCCCTGCGCCGTGCCGCCTCAACAAGCGTTCCCGCTCAATCTCCACCTTGAACCTCAACCTCCCATCGATGTGCACGGCGCAGGTCGCCGTCCCGCCTAGGTGTTCCCCATGCAAGATGAACCATGGCCACGTGGTCTCAAGCACGCGGGTGCCTGCTATGGAGGGGACGTGGGTGTGAAGCTGGGCCCAGCACTCCTCGGCAAAGCCAGGCGTGATGGGGGCTAGCATTCGCAGGAGTTCGTTCGTGGCGCGGTAAGTTGTGGCGAGTGTTGGCTGGGCTTCGGGGGGTGGGGAAGTGAGAATGTTTGTTAGCTTGATGAGGTTTGACACAACGGTGTTTAGGGCAAGTGAATTTGTGAGTGCATGGGTGTTGCGACGGATAGTTTCTTGGAGCATGTGGAAGAGGTCGTGGTCTTCCGGCGGGATGCTCGTCAGGGTTGCGGGGCGGGAAATGAGGTTTGGTAGGATTAGGAAGCCAGGCTCGGCAAGTTTCGCTGCGAGCATGCTAGTGTGTCGCCAGAGCTTGCCGAACCAGCGGTGTATCCCAATTATCTTGTCTTCATCCCACCGTAATTCCCCTTCCACTGGCCCGGAGAAAAGTAAATGCGCCCTCGTAGCATCGGCGCCCCAGCGGGAGATGCACTCTCGCGGATCGGTCCCGTTGAATTTACTCTTGCTCATTTTCTCCCAGGTAATCAGTGGAATTGTACCGTCCGCGGATACTCTCTCCTCGCTGGTCTCTAGATCTGTCACGAGTTCTTCGGGTTTTATAATCTTGGAGGTAATGGGGTGACTGTACGTTTTGCCTAAAACCATGCCTTGCGTCACCAGCCGTTTGAAGGGCTCGCCCTGGTTACTGAGGCTGTCACGCCACATACGGGTTTTGCGCAGGAATTTGGAGATGAAGCGGGAGTAGAGGAGATGTAGGATTGCATGCTCAATTCCACCGATGTAGATATCTACCGGGAGCAGCCTGTTGGCCTTTTCGGGGGAGAAAGGCCTGGAGGGTTAACCATCTTTGGTTTGAAAAGATTGATGGAATGTATGGCTGACTTACAATTCTTTATTATGAGGATCGAGGTAACGCATAAAATACCAACTTGAGTCCACAAAGGTGTCCATGGTGTCCGTCTCCCTCCTAGCCTCTCCTCCACAAGATGGGCAAGGAGTCTCTACCCACTCCTTCATCGACACTAGCGGATTGCCTCCCTTAGAGCTAAGCCTCTCAACCTCAGGTAATACTACGGGCAAATCTTTCTCCTTAACCGGTATAAGCCCACAGCCCTTGCAGTGAACTATCGGTATGGGCGTCCCCCAGTATCTCTGCCGGCTGACGAGCCAATCATTAAGTCTCAAGCCCGCATGGGCCCCCCCAAGATTCTTCGCCTCGAGTTCTGACAGAAAGACCTTCTGAGCCTCAGAACTGCTCATCCCTGCGAACTTTCCGCAATTCTCGTTTAGTATTCCGGGATCCTCGAACACACCATCCTCCGACCCCATTTTCTTTCCCCTCGCGTCCGGGCTTGGGTCGATTACAATCTTTGCTGGCACATCATTTGGTCCACGTCTCGCCCAGAACCCGTTGTCGCGGGTATCATGTCCTGGGACGCCCATTACGACACCCGTTCCGGCCCCGTCCAGAACGTAGCTGGCGACATAAACTGGGACCTCTTCGTTAGTTAAAGGGTGTAGAGCTTTGAAACTCTTAACCAACTCTCCCCTTTTGCAGTTTCTGCTCCGATTGGCTATATTGGTTAGTAAAAATCTCTTTATGTACTGATCGGTTTCGCTGGCCTTTAGGGCTAACGGATGAGCGCTTGAGATTGCCAGAAACTGTACGCCAAGCAAAGTATCCAAACGAGTTGTGAAGGCTTCGAGACTGGTGTAGCCTCCAAGATCCGTTTCTACGGCAGTAAGAGGAAATATAACTTTGGTTCCTTTGGATGCGCCGATCCAGTTTGCTTGCATAGTCTTGACTTGACTTGGCCAATTGGACCCTAACACATCGAGGCCCTCAAGCAGTGCGTCTTTGTAGGCAGTGATTTTGAAGAACCACTGTGGGAGAGTCCGCTGTTCTACCACAGCACCGGAACGCCAGGATGTTCCATCAGGTAAGACTTGCTCATTGGCAAGAACGGTCTTATCGATAGGGTCCCAATTAACGAGGGACTCTTTCCGGTATGCCAATCTGCGCCTGTAGAGCATGATAAAAAGGCGTTGAGTATGGATGTAATAATCTGGCGAACAGGTTCTTATTTCCTAACAACCGTTAGACTAGGCGCATTAAGGTGAAAGTGAAGTGACCATACATACTCTATCCCAGTCAAAACCTACATTCATTAGGCTGAACTGCTCCTTCATTGAGTCAATGTTCTTTTCAGTCCATTCCTTCGGACTAACTCCCCTCTCAATGGCGGCATTCTCGGCTGGGAGTCCAAACGCATCCCAACCCATTGGGTGAATCACTCTTTTCCCCCGCATACGCTGGAATCTAGCGAGCACATCGGATACAGTGTATACACGAAAATGACCCATGTGCAAAACGCCAGAAGGATACGGAAACATGGGAAGAATATAAAACTTGTCTTTCCGATCTGCAGACGTCTTAGGATTGTTCAAATATTCGCGCCATTTCTTGTCAATGGCATGAAAGTCTAGAGGTGGGGGATGCTCGTCCGAGGAAGCTTCAGTGGCATAGAACTGTGATAATCGGGGAAACAGCAGAACGGAGGGTGATGACTTGAGTGGCGGTAGGTTGAGCATTAGTTGTCTCACGGAGGGGAGGAGATTGGTTGGTAGCCTCTGCATCTTTAGAAAGATGAGTAAGATGGCTCAGGTGGGGAATCGATGAACTCGAGTACTATATAAAAGAGAAGGACAATGAAAGGGAATTATCAGCATATATCAAGGATCTGAAGACCCAATTCTTGAGTAACCCTAAGTATTGGTTGTGGAGGGTTCAGTGAGACAATCTGGTATATATCATAATATGATAAGGGAAACACTGTTTAAATGCTGGAGGTTCAGGATTGAAGGCTTGGCAGATGTTCTCAGGATATTCTATCATACAAGTACCAGCACAAGTACCGGCACCCTACTTGTAAATTACCGTACTCGAGCACGGTACGGTAGATGTGGTCTGTGGGCCGAAGTTGTGTAACTCTGCGGCTGCTGGGTTTACGGTACGAGTACAGCAAACCACGTTTGCGTCCCTTAAGCCTATCCAACCTCCCAGCGGCTCCCTCAAACAGCCAGCGTTTACCTATCTTTGCTAGCTCCTCAGACATCACCTCTCCCCTCAACACTGAAAACATCTCGCTGAAGTTACTTCTCCCTTCAGGATGGCCAGCCCAGGCTTTGGCTCCGCTTCAGCTGCTATTCCGGATCTTTCCTCTGATCTCCTACCGATATTCCACGTTGAGCACGTTCAACTCCAATTTCAAATAGCTTCCGGCTTCGTTGCTGTTCAGGTTGCCAATAACGTTATCATCATCGCTCTCGCTTCCGGAAGGCTTCTACGGATAGATTTGGCCTCCCCTCAGGACGTCGATGGTACGAGAAAACCTTTCATTCAATGTTCACAGCTAATAGTTTTTTCGGCAGACATCGACCTTCCCCGCAAAATCTCAGAAGTCGGTGCTATCCGTCGCATCTTCCTTGATCCCACAGCTTCCCATTTAATCATAACTACTACTCATGGCGAAAACTTTTATCTCCACTCACGGTCTACAAAAGCTCGACATCTTTCGCGCCTAAAATCCCTTCACATCGAGTGCGTAGCCTGGTCCCCTGCTCTACCAACTGCCTCAACACGGGAGATTTTAATTGGAACCCAGGATGGGAGTGTATATGAAACCTACATTGAGGGGATGGAAGATAACTTTATGAGAAAAGATGAGAGGTACTTGAAACAGGTCTACAAGACTCCCGACAATCATTCAGTCACTGGACTCTGGGTGGATGGATTACCAGGGAACCAGCAATTGAGGCGGGTGATGGTTTCAACACCTGGGCAAATAATGCATTGGGTTGGGAAAGTGCAGAGGCATGCCGACCCAGGGTCAATATTTATTAAATTTTTTGACTCGGAGGCTCCAAGTACGTTTTGGCATTCTCACATGTTCTTTGAGTAACTAATGTGATCCAGTAATTCAGGATTTCCATGACACGTCAGCTAGTCACAGCACACTTTCAATATCTCCGGAATCTTCTGACGAGTATGAACCTGAGAGATCGTTCGCTTGGCTCACAGCTCCAGGGATCTATCACGGGAAGCTCCTCATTTCGCCACAAAACTCTGACCTTGGCGCCCATGTCCTCTCTACATCAGAACTGTTTTCGTCAGGTTCCCTTCCAAATGCAGATAGCCCTGTAACATCAATGGCCCTAACGCATCATCATGTGCTGGCGCTTACCGATACCACTCTTTACGCTATTAATCGGCTAGATGATAGCATTGTGTTTCAACAAAACCTTGTAGATCCGGGGACGACTGTTTTGGGCCTCTGCAGCGATCCTAAGAAATCCACTTTCTGGGTTTTCACCTCAGCAGAGATATACGAGATCGTGGTGACGGACGAAGAAAGAGATTTGTGGAAGATCTTGTTGAAAGAAAAGTCGTTTGAGAAAGCTATGAGATTTGCCAAAACAAACTCACAAAAGGACCAAGTAGCCATCAAACAGGGTGACTACTTAGTGGCAAACGGGAGATACGTGGAGGCCGCTGAGGTTTGGGGAAAGAGTAGCAAGAGCTTCGAGGAGGTAGCTCTAACCTTTTTGGAAAGGGGTGAACAAGATGCCTTGCGAACGTATCTGTTGGCTAAACTGGCTAACCTGAAGAAGAGTGTAAGTGAATCTATTGAGTGTCATTTTTCCGACCTGAGGCTGGCTAACAAGATGATAGTCTGTAATGCAAAGGATCATGGTCGCTAGCTGGCTGGTCGAAGTCTTTATGGCAAAACTAAATACTCTAGAGGATGCTGTTTCAACGCTGGCCTCCAACGCTGGTGCCGGGGCAGTTACATCACCTGACATTCAGGCACAGTTGGTTTCGGTTCAGTTCGAATATCAGGATTTCGTCACCAAATATAAATCAGATCTTGATCGCAAGACAACCTACGAGATCATATCTTCGCATGGGCGAAGGGATGAACTACTATACTATGCAAACAGTATCCATGATTACGGCTATGTACTCGCGTATTGGATTCAACGAGAAAAGTGGCTAGAGGCCTTGGAGGTGCTAAAGCGGCAAAACGATTCAGAAATCTTCTATAAGTATTCCAGCGTTCTAATGAGTAATGCTCCTATGGAGACAGTGGATATTCTAATGCGTCAATCAAATCTCAATCCCCGCAATTTAATACCGGCGATGCTTAATTACAACAAGTATACAAGGGTACCCCTTGAGAAAAACCAGGCTGTTCGCTATCTTCTTTTTATAATACATCAGAAGGGTTCCACTGACGCTGCGGTTCATAATACTCTAATCAGTATATATGCCTCACATCCCTCGAAAGACGAGTCCTCGTTATTAGAGTATCTCGAATCCCACACTGTTGATTCCCGGTACGACGCAGACTTTGCGCTTAGGCTATGCATTCAGCACAGTCATGTTCAGAGTTGCGTGCATATCTACTCGAGTATGGGTCTTTACCTGCAGGCGGTCGAACTTGCGCTCAAGCACGGGAATGTTGAACTTGCCAGCGTCATAGCAGACAGACCAGAAGAGGATCCAGAATTGCGGAAACATTTATGGTTGGCAGTTGCCAAGGAGGTAATCCGAGGAGCGAAGGATATAAAAACGTGAGATCATGATCTATTTTTATTAGCCCACCTGTACTAATATACACAAAACAGAGCAATCGAGTTCCTCAAGCGCTGCGAGCTTCTTAAAATCGAAGACCTAATCCCCTTTTTTCCAGACTTTACCATAATCGACTCCTTCCAGGAAGAGATCTGCACAGCTCTCGAAGACTACTCCCACCACATCGACCAACTCAAGAAAGAAATGGACGAGTCCACCCACACCGCCAGCCATATCCGTAGCGACATCATAGCCCTAGACCAACGTTATGCCATAGTTGAGCCCGGCGAAAGATGCTACATATGTCAATACCCCCTCCTCTCCCGCCAATTTTTTGTCTTCCCATGCCAGCACGCCTTCCACTCTGACTGCCTCACAGCAGAGGTAGTTGCGGGCGGAGGCGTGGGCCGAAGTAGGAAGGTCCGGGAGCTCAAGGAGGAGATCGAACATGCGAGGGGGAAACGTCGTGAGGCGAAGGTGGAGGAGTTTGATGCGTTGGTCGCGGCGGAGTGCGTGCTCTGTAGTGAGTTTGCTATCAAGCAGATTGATGAGCCGCTTGTTAGTTTGGCAGATGATTTGGCAGATTGGGCATTGTAGTTTGGTGGGAGTTTGTTGAGTTTATTGTGTTTGTGCTTGGGTTCCTTTTCTTCTTTTTCCGTGAAGTGTGGCGCTATCGCTCGGTTGGTTCGTTAGATACCGATTCCCAGTTCGAGGGGATATATGGTCGGCGATGATGTGATGTGAGTTGGCTACTACGGTATGATTAGAATATTAGTAATGAATTGGGGGATGTGATGATGCGGTCACGTTGGATGGATGGGTGTAAACTGGTTTGGCTATCATTATAGCCTACTGATATAGTAGGTAATTCGGGGAAGTGTAGTCGTGCTAAGGTTCCCACCTCTCCGAACTTTGGTACGATTATCTCTACAATAGTGAAATAACTTTTACACTCTTTTCAAAACTCCCTCGCACCAGTTCAATCGAGTGACCATCCATGAGTGCACCACAAAACAATACCTTTTGGTCAGACTAGGTCCCGTGAAAAGAATGATTCCCCACCGATGGCAAGTAGATTGGCTAAGAACCAGATCTTTCATGAGAGGCTACTACTTGCAACTAGGAAAGGAGGCTGGGGTGACACAACTCTGGTTTAGAAAAAATTCTGGGTACGGGATGGCATATATCATGGCGATACGGCGGGCCATAGGTTTGGGAATCGCTATGTGTTCGTTATTGAAGAAAAACAAAAAAAAAACAAAAAAAAACAAAAAAATTAGAGAGTTGTGCTGCTAGCAATGGCTGGCGGTGATTGATTGTGTGGGTTTAATGAGCACAATTTCCAAAGCTTTATGTGGTACGGATTTAGGTGCCAAGGAATCTCAAGTTGTGAAGCTATCACAATTGGATTGCGATATATGTAATGTTGAGGTGATAGCGCTGCGTTAGGGCCTTTGGGCGATGCTTGTCTACTTCTAGGTTACGAACGAGCTCAAATAGTACTATGCCCAAGGTCAGCATAAATTGTCCAGGTAAAGGGGGCAAAGAAAAGGAACTTACGGTCAAGACGGCGGAATGCTCATCCTCCTCATCCGTCAAGTACACGTAGAGCACTAGTGCATGGTCCTCACAAAAGCACGCCACGACCCTCCTACTGATGCCGCCCACCTTCAGTACCCTCCCCCATTCCTTCCCGTCAACTCTGACCCAGGCGAACGCCGATTTCTCCCGAGTAGTGCTCGGGTGATTCTCCACACCACCGGGGACCTGGTCCGGATCCAGCAGGGGATTCGTCAACCCGGCCCACACGCTCTCTACCTTGACCGCATCGTTCCCGTCCAGCCGCATCTTGAACTCCCCGTTCATGTTTGCGGCGATGGCAATTCTGGATGCGTCGAGTTTGTTGAACCGCTCAACGATGGAGCGCAGCGAGTACAGTGCTGGCAATATGATGTGCACGTCTGGCTCCGGGCATGTCGGCTCTTTGATGTTGGCCACGCTGGCGGCCGAAAGCACACGCACGGGGATTTCTTGCGTTACGAGCGTGTTTGTAGTCGTTGTTATTGTCAGGCAGAGGATTGGCGCGTTGTCCGAGGAACGCTTTGTCAAGCGCAGGGTTGCGTCCGAGGCGGAAGCACAGGAGCGGAGGGCGCGGTGCAGTGGGGAGAGTGGGACTTCGAGATTTATGATGTTGGAGTTTGCGCTGGTGATTATGTAGGAGTCGAAGAGGGTTTGCTAAGTGTATCAGTTAGCTCTGAGGAGAGGGGTAGGGAGAGGAGGGAGGAGGAGGAGCTGACAATGGCGAGGTTACTGGAAGGTATAATAATTAGCTAGGGGCTCGTTTGGATCATGGGTAGGAGGAGGATATATGTATACGCAAAGACTTGAACACCCTGATCGGGCATTAGAGTGAAACGGATCTCGTCCTCGTCGAGTCGAAGCCATGCTATCTTTCCAATAGACACAAGACATGAAGTGAGCTCTAAATATCCATTAGCAGTCCAGCCCGGCCCCGTCCAACGCTCCCGTTAGAAAAAACATACTGATAAAAGTCGAAACATTCCGAATCGAGGTTTTGAATCTCATGCTGACGTTGTATTTAGCTCTCCATCCTCGTCCCTCAATCACAACCAACCTCGCTCCTAACACCCTCATGACCCCTGCAAGGGCCAAGAAGCGCTCGTTTTAAGCCTCACTTTAAGACTCTCCACCAGACTGGGGTCAGGAAAAAAATACCTTATGGCAGCATTCACCCCGCATACCCGCTTCCGACCTCATCTTCGCCACCCCCGCCTACACCATCGCACCTATCAATTTCCAAATGCACCGCCGGTCCATTGCACCCAACGCACCCACACTCACACCCCACCAAAACCCACTCGCCTAAAACTCCCCCCGACCCTCTCCCTCTTCGTCGCCGTCTCTGGACTAATCTACTACGCTGCAACCCTCCACATATCGCCCCAACCAAAGACTCTAAACCCCCAAACCTTCACCGCGTACACCCTCACTTCAAAAATCCCCGTCGCAACGTCCCCGCCGAGTCACACTGCCATATTCAGCCTACGTCCGGCGCACCCTCCTGCTCAACAATTGCAGTTTAGCGAGGGGATATTGTCGGTGCAAATTAAGCAGCCGCAGTTACAAATCGCTAGGTCATACACCCCGCTACCTAGTACCGGGGGAGATGGCAATGGGGTGCTGAGGTTTCTGGTAAAACGGGAGCCAGGAGGGGAAATGACAAGGTACCTTTTCTCATTAGGCGCGGAAGATAAAGTTTTCCTTCGGGGGCCAACGGTGGAATACACTTTCCCGCCAGCGGGGCAAGTGGATAAGACGCTGTTCATTGCTGGGGGCACGGGGATTGCACCCGCGCTGCAATTGGCAGCCAACTCGCTGGCGCCGGAGACCGAGATCTTTTGGGCTGTGCGGAGGAGAGCAGAAACGGAGGGTGCTATGGCGGAGGAGGTGGAGAGGGTTGTGCGGATGGCCAAAGGTAAGGTTTCTGTGAGGGTTTTTGTGGACGTGGAGGGTGGGATTAGGATTCAGGATGTGGAGGGGGGAATCGAAGGGGGGAAAGTCGCTGTCGTGGTTTCTGGGCCAGAGGGGTTTATCAAGTGGGTTGCTGGGGAGAAGGTCTGGAGGGAGGGACGCGAGGAACAAGGGAAGTTGGGGGGTATGATTAGGAAGGTTCTTGAGAAGAGAGGTGGGGAGGTGACGGTTTTTAAGCTTTGATTAGAGGGGGGTTGAGTGGTTTATACATTGAACTCGTGTTTGGGGGATATGTAAGTGGTTAGATGAGCATCTATAGAAGATATTTGGGTACTACCTGACGGGTCGACAATATATACACATGCGAATCTTCACGACAACATACACAGCATTCACTCTAGACAGCTGCAGATCCCTCCTTCCCAGACCCCCCTCCCGGGACACAAAAACGCACATTTACGATACAACTCAACCCCCTTTCGCATATCCGAACCAGCCCAAATCCCAACTATGTCGTAGTCAATGTCTAACCAACCCCAGACGAATTCGAACGCCGAGCCAAATTTCCACCCACTATAATACACAAAAGCCATAAAAGCCATAACCCGCGGCCTCGGGACATTCACACGCTTGGAAAGCGGGGAAGGAGGAGGCGGGTTCCCTAGTTTTTCGATGGGACGACCCCCGACCGATTCGTTGAAGCGAGTGATTATGCGTGAATGCGGAGAGCTCCTGAGGTTGGGCTTAGGTTAGCTGAGGTGTATAGATTTATTTTATCATAATAATAATTATTATTATCGTAATTATGATAGCTTGATGATGGGTGTAACTTATGGTATTAGTGGAAGGTGGGGGGTTACGGGGGAGTCAGTTGTTAGGTCAGATAGTGGGTCATCATTTACTCATCCTATCCAGGAGTTTTTCAATAGCTGTTTGGTTGGCGAGGGCAATGGGAATATATAGTATTATGATACACTCACTTTAAAGGTCGTTGGTATTCGTCGAGTGTGGTAACGTCCTTTTTTTTTTCCATCTTTTTTTTCTTTCACAATTCTGCGCGATATTACTTCCTTATAGTTCGAGCGATTACTGGATAATTTTTTATAATAATTCTGGAAAGTGGTCGTGTTAGGTTCGCGTTATATTCTGGTTATTTGCATTCTGGATGGGGGGGGGGGTTGAGTGTAAGGTCACTTGGCTTCATCTTCTTTCTGAGATCGATATTGATAACTGTCAGGATCGTTGGAGTAAGTTCGGCACGTTATACTTTCCAGCAAAATGGTACATTCTAGCTATTCAATAGAGCAATTGGGAATTAGTTAGTTACATGGAGAGTACTTTGTAGAAGAGAGATAGCGGAAATCACAACATACAAAAAGGAAAATGGTGTATTATAAAAAGGGGGGAAAAGGGCGAAATGGATCTTGTGAAGCTATTGAGAGAGCATAAATAGGTGTTAGCTGAAAGAAGAAGAAGAAGAAGAAAAAGAATTGATACTGTATCCTAGGAGAGGTGGAAAGGATGAAATGCATTGGATAAGGAGAGGTCATGAGGTGGGGCGGGGGTATCATAAAAAAACCCGGAATCGCAAAAAGATATTAGCAAGATGGATATTTGGCTTTGGGGATCGCAGTACCGCAGTCATCATCCTCGCAGCCACTCTGGTCGTCATTATCAATGTCTTCTGCCATTTCCCCTTCGTTATCCTGAGCATCATCATCATCATCTCCTTCGTCTTCATCCCCATCTTCGTTACCACCTTCTGTCTTATCGTCATTTTCGTCGTCACTCTCATCGTGGTGGTCATGGTCATTGGGCGAATCCCTCCTGAGCCTCCTCCTGGTAGCCGCTGGCCTCCTGCCACCCCTCGCGTCCCACCTCTTCCTCTCGGCCCTGTCTCTCTCCCACTCGACCCACTTCCCTATGCCCCTGGCCATCTCCCTCTCCATTCCCTCCTCCTTTCCCGTACCCCTCATATCCGCAAGTCCGTAATTTCTATAGAGAGCGCCAACAACCCTCTCCAACCCGCCCAGCAGACAGAACCCCTGCACAATGCATTTCATGCCGAGAAACCTCCAGGAGCCATCCTTGCCCTTACCCTCTCCCTCACCCTCACCTTTAGCTTCACCACCTTTAACCAACCTCGCTGGGGGGATATCCATAAAGAACCCCACAACCTCACTCAGGTCTTCGCGCTCCTCGTCGGATAAGATAGCACGCTTAAACCCCATGACAAAGTCCGCGCACCAGCCAAAGTAGTCATCAGCCGTGAGAGTGAGCCCATCCAGAGATGCGGAAACCGAAAAACTCCAGTTCTCGATACAATCCAGTAATCTCCAGAACTGCAGGAGGATAATCTTTCTCTTGGTCCCCTCTATCTCACACAAAGCCCTCCCTTTGCGCTCATCCCCATCCTGAATCTCGGAGAAGCACCTATCGATCAAGTGCACGACATAACACCTCTGCTGCAACCAGAAAAAGTACTCCCCGGACGTGAGGTCCGCCGAGAGTGCCTCCGCGCCGTCGTAGCTCTCGGCAATCGCCTTGGCAAAGAGAGGGTGTAAATAGGGATCCGCGAAGAGCAATTTTTGAACGCTCGGCGGGTGCTTGGAGGTGCGGAAGTTGTGAACCGAGTTAAAGACGGTGTCGGTTATGGCGTTGCTGGTTTGGATGTCGGTGCGGAAGGTGGGGTGGGTTGTTGAAAGGGTTAGGAGGGCGGAGAT
>QFET01003456.1:0-54453 GCA_003316355.1 Tuber calosporum
GGGCAGTCCGATGGGGAGGATGGGGAGGATGTGGTGTTGAGAGGGAGGATGAGGAAAGAAAGAAAGAAAGAAGGGGAGAAGAGGAGGAGAGGAGGAGAGGAGGAGAGGAGGAGAGGAGGAGAAGGAAGCACGGTAGAAAAGGAAGTGATGAGAGGTGTGGGCAAGCAAAAGGCAGAAGAGCAGAGGGGGGAAGATCGTGTTTCAGGGCAAGCAGCGCGCGGCCAGGCAGAGGGAAGCCAACCATCCATCGGCCAGCCATCCTGACTTGCTCTACCGTAACATACAAATTGCACCCAAGAAGGCAGCCCTTGCGGCGACCATCTGGCTGGGGGGGAGGAGGAGAGAATTCCCGCATCCAAATCCCAATTCCGCCAGCACCCGTCGTAAATGACACAAATCACCATAATACGCAGGGTACCCGGTGCTGCTCTCTGTCTCGGCCATCAATCACAGTGTGCCAGTAATGTACTCGTACTATGCAGAAATCCTCCACCGAACATCATACAATGAATTTTTCTCTCCCCCCCCCCCTTCCTTCCATTCCCTCAGAGCACCCTACTTGTGCGATCCTGCAAAGTGTATGTGCTAGTGCAAGTACTGGCACAAGTACTCGCACTATACATGCACTTGCCCAATTGAATTCTTGCTTTTTCTATTTCACCCCCTCGTTCCTCCGTTCAAGGTCAAAAGTTATTCATATTGTAGACTGCCTTTCGCTTTTTTTTTTTCTTTCTTTCCTTTTTTTGTTATATCACCCATCACATATCAACCATCTCATCCCGATCTCCCCATTCAACCTTCTGCACCCGCTCCACCGTTGAAGTAAGTATGATGATGTTATGATGGGTCCGACGTCCATGCCCATATGGCACTTGAACCGTTCCCACCGCTCTACCGCCGACGCCGCCGCCACCCCAACATGTTTTCCACTCTATTGCTCCCTACAGTATATTATCATACAGGTACCGATCGTCACCCTCTCACTTCCTTCCTTCCCTCCTCCATCAATCCTACCCATCACTCAGCACAGCACGCTGAGATGAAGGGCGCATTCATTGCATGTGCTCGAACACCGCATCTCCCCTTCGATTGTGGCACCGTTTCTCGTGATTTCCCTTGAGCAAATAGATTTAAAATAAATAAATAGATAAATAAATAAATAACGATCAAAACTATATCATGTCCCAAGGCACTGCGTTCTTTCTTTCTCTCTCTCTGCGAGCACCGGTACGAGTACGAGTACTCGTATTGTCTTCCCCATCCACTGCGGCACACCCACTCGATCACGCACACACACCCAGCTCGCAGCTCAAAGGCTGCCCACACCTCTCACACACTCTCTTTTCCCTCCCTCGTCCTCTCGCCCTCCATCCCCTCCCCTCTCCTCCACACCACAGCAATCTCATGTTTTGGGATGCAGTGCTCGAGTACGAGTAGCTAAGATTGCATGGTACTCTGCCAAGATATAATACTGGTATTTCATTCAAGGCCAAGGCAAGGGTCTTGCCGCCGCCGACTTGAGCACTGCACCAGGCCGCATATGCAGTGGTCCAATCGCTACCCCCTCCCAGGGTACCACTGAGCCTTCAGCCTCTGAAGTCTGAACCCTCTGCTTGAGGGCAGGAAAAAGGAAAAAAAACAGCTGTATGTGAAATTGCAAGATGCACTTTTTGTACCGGATTGGCAGGCAGAAGAGGAAAAGAGGTAGAAGATGTGAAATAAAGTGTTGCTTCCTCCTGTCCTGGGCAGTGGGTGAGTGAGTGTACCAGTTACAAGTACTCGTACTTGTACTAGTACAATAGGGGGTTTCACACCGGTGGTTCAGGTCCGGTACGCGTGCTGCAGTTCTAGCAGGTTCAGTGTAGTCTAGTGTGAGACCTCCCAGTGTGCCACCTTCCACCACCTGGCAAAACGTCCTGAGTACCGCCTCCAGAGCTGGTACAAGTACCGTACGAGTACAGTACAAGTACTAGAACTGCAGTTCATATTTCCAGTTCGTGGTTCATGAACTACTTTGCAAACCGACCCTTTGAACCGTGATGAACCGGCGGTGTGAGACCCCTCAATAGTATCCAGTGAGTGACCAGGACGATACAAAGGAGGAGATGCGGCGGCAGCTACCAGTGACGACGATTCTTGTGATGGCCTGCCATAATTTAAGTCTTGCCCACCCATCCACTCCATCCATGATCCATCCATCCACACCCCTTCTCGCTTTCTTCTTCGTGAAGCATCTGAGATCCTCTCCACACTTTCCAACATCGACCACATGACTATTTCGTCACTGGCACAAGGCGTTTCTACCCGACAATTCAAATATTGAAGCCAAACGGAAATTGTTCAAAGACCAACCAGAAAATTCAAGCAAACCCTTTCGAGCCCCTCTGAGAGAGAATCCCCCCCTGCCCAATCCTTCGCTCCAAGCCCCCCCCATTAGATCCAACCACCCTTCTTCCCCTCCTACCGTACAGTACTAGTACTTGTACCGTACTGTGCCTCGGTATCCGAAGTTGACTTTGCAAACAAGGCTCGCAACACAATCACCAATCCCCCTAGCACCAAGCAATCGCTCCATACCGATACATCTCAAACTTACTACAAGTACTCGAGTACTTGAACCCACCTCTCATGCCCACCTTAGCATGAGCACAAGTGCTCGAGTACAGTACTCGAGTACTGGTGCTCTTCCCTCCCTCCCAATTTCACCCCCCAGTCCTGGCGTCAAGCACTAGGTAATTCCAGGCCAGAACCTCCGACCTTCCGTCAGAGCAGGGAAAGAAAGAAAAGAAGAAAAACCCCTAACCCAACCTTCAATCAATCACCTTCCCCGCTCCACTATCCCCTCACTTGCCTGCGTTTGGCAGTGTGATCCTTTTTCTTTGCTTTTTCCTACCTCCCTCGAGACAAGTGTGAGAGATTGGAAAAGGTTCCTTGCTGTTGCGAAAGTAGCATACGGTATAAGAATTATTGTTACTCGCATGCAAAAATTCATAAAATGAAGAAAAGAGAAAAAAAAGCCAAGCAAAGACAGACACATCTGCCTCTCGCTCTATCCCCCGTGCTAGCGCCCGTTTCAGCACTGCACGAGTACTAGTACTAGTACAAGTACTCGAGTACTTGTACATGTACTGTAATTCCTCCCCCCCAAAAATAATGGGAAATGGGAAAATGTGTGGTTTGGTTTGGTTTGATTTTATTCGATTCATTTTTTCCCTAGTTAATGACGAAATCGGTTGTACTCGTGCTCGAGCAACCAACCACCCCGAAACCGCACAAACCCAGAAAGCTAGAGAAAGAAAGGAGGACAAAGTTGTCACCGAAGCAACCGTACTCTGTGCGCCCTCTGTCGATCGAATTTTCCTTTTTCACCATGTTCACCAGTCCTCAATTATGCACGAGTACGGTACGAGTACTCGAGTACCGGTACTGCACTCGCACAAGTACTAGTACAGTACAAGTGCCCGTGCTCTCGCTTGCTCCCTCCCTCGTTTTTGCAGGTTGGACCGTGATACAGGATGGGACAAGTGTCATACCAGAAGCATTTTATCAAACCAGCGGCTTAGAAACATCAGGCACCTGATTGTATCCTTCAATGCGTAATTTTTTCACGTAGAAAATCAAACCTCTGAATTCATGTCATGTCTGTACTGTATATTAGTTGACTTATCACCATCAGGTCCCTCTTCCTATAACACTGGTACTGTTGGACATGGACTGAGATGCTTTCATCGTGGATTTCGATGATACCTATTATGATTATGTTGTACAAGTCCCTAGCATATAGAACCCGAACATTGAGTCCGAATTTTGTAGGGGTGGTCAGATACGCACAGATAATGCGGCATATAAATTTGTTATCCGTGTTTTCGGGTTCTACTTGTACGAGTAAATGTCAGGGACGTGGAGCACGGGGTTGTAGTGAGGCAGGTGATGACTATCCCTTCTTTGGGATCATGAATAGTAAACTTGGGTTTGAGCATTTGGCTTGGTAGTTGGGCAAATGACCATACTAGGGGGTATTCAAAGTTGAAAAACTTGGAAAAATTTAGCTTACTTGACTGTTTCATGTCACCTTGGCGAATCCAGAAACAGTTAATTTACTATAATATTAGAATACAAGATAATACTTTTTTTTCCTAGTAGATATGGAGGTCAAGAGGTCGGTAACAAGTAAATGTGAGTGGTCAGTAACACGTGAACTTCTTCTTCTCCCGTCTAAATCTGCTTCTGATAAACCCCATCCACTTTGGGTGTTAAGTTTTGCAGCAGATGGATAAGCCTTGATGAGGTGATGGTAGTTGTATCCGGCTTGTGCAGGTTTCTTTGTAGGTATTCGTAGAGCAATTGCACCTACCACAGCTTTCTTTCTAATTCCAGAATTTTTATTTTTATTTTTTGATTGTCTCAGGATTGTCAAGCCATTGGATAGGGCTCTCAGTCACAGATTTTGTTCAAGATATACTTTCAGAATAGTCCTGCCGCATTGTGATAGTGACTCCTGGTACCATTGTTGTTAAGCATATTGTTTCCATTGTTGAGATCTTAGGCTCTGAAAAGATTTTCTTTGTACACTAAATTTTACTTTACTTTTTGTATTTGTCAAATTGAAAAGTTTTGGGGGCCACAACTATGATACCCAGTACACTAAGATCCTATTGACCTTTCACTTATTGTACACTAATGCAGTCTCAGGTATCAACTTGTTTCTACATCCATACTTCTTCAACTTTGAATACTCCTACTGTGGTAATCAGTATACAACAGGGTATGGGTACTAACAGTGCCAAGGTTGTGGTCTCACCCCAATCAACCACTGCTTTGGCAACTAGGAACAGAGTGCCCGACAGTTCAAGGACAGATTCAGCTCAATGAGGAATTTGCTAGGGATCTATCTTCAAATCCCTTCTATCCCATCAAAAAAAGGCGCAAAATGTCTAAAAAATATACTGATATAGGTGCTAGAATTTAGGAAGCATGTTTCAAGGGATGGGAAGGCAAGAAACCAAATATAGCAGCACCTGAACAGGAATTCAAGGTTCACGAATGGCGCCTTAGCAGAGGAGTGAAAGGGCATCAAACAAGAGGATAGGGGGCACAAGTAAAGAGAAAGCTTCCAGAAACGGAGTAGCTAGCTGTTTATTTGTATTTGACATGTTATGATACTATTCAACTATCTACTCGCCTTCCTATAATTTCTAGATGTACAAAGAATATTCTTAGAAGATCTTACCAATAGTAACTGTGTGCCAAAGATTTTGCCAAAGTCAGAGTTATGAGTCATAAGGTTGTTATATTTCACACTATGACTTCCTAATAGTCATAGGATTTACATAACAGGAACGAGTAGAGTGATTGGTGATTTATAATTTACTGATTGATTTGAGGACTCAAGATTCTATGTCATATTATGTAATAATTTAGGCAGATGACTCTGATTATGAGTTATGGGTTTCACAGATATGACTGCACCTGGGCACATAACTTGTTTAATGAGTTATAATTGATTTTGACATGATGTGCAGTGGAGTCACAGGAGCCAGATGATGGATTGGATAGTATGACTCAATATGAGTCATGTCAAGAGTGTGACTCATAGGTATGATTCACCAGGATTAAGGGTGAGGGAAGAGTGGCTATAAAAGAACCTTTAGGAGGCCTGTAGTTGAGAGATGCTCTGCTTTACTTATTTTCCTGTTCATACATTTTCAACACTACGGTTAATATAACGGAATCCTATTATGTTTCTACTATTACTACTGACTTGATGTTGGTTATTACTTATTTGGGTTTATACCTGATAAGCGCTACTATTTGGTTGCCTCTTGCTACTTGGTTATACCTTCCTAAATGGTTAGTCTTTCCTTGTTTCGCTTATCACTATTACTCCTTGCTTCTACCCATTTGGGTATCTCTATCCTCCTGCTATACCTACTGGATTGTATAGTATTAGCAATCTCTGGTTCCTTCTTGTTTGGATTCTATTACTTGTTTTGTTTGCTCCTTCCTGTCGCTTTTAACCCTCTGTTTTTGGAACATGGTTACCTTGGTATGCTGCCTCATTTAGCATGTTTGTTGGACAACATGTTTGTGCCTTTGTTTAGTTTTCCTAGCTACAATTTTTTGTATTTAAAGAGCCTGCAATCACTTAAGAATTCGGACTCTCAAGCCTTACAGGACTATCATCTTTAATACTACAACTTGAACAGTCACTCTATTAGTTCCATTACTGTTTACCTGGTCTATTGCAGACCTATCAATCGACGCTCCTCCCCCTATCCTTATAGTATCTTTATAGTCGCTTTGGGATTCTCGAGATACTTGGTAGTAATATATATTTTTTAACCAAGACTCAAGTTTACCTTTGATCTTTGGCAGAGGACTGATCTTCCTTCACCAAACTTGATCTTAAAGTACAAGTACACCTCCCTGTTTCTAATAAGGCCTGGAGCAGACTCCTGGCAAGACCAGCTTAACCTAGCTAGCAACTATTTCACTTCCAAGAGATACTAGAAGGCTTTCACAAGAGGATTGGTAGCATCCTCCTCAGGACCCCTAAGTCAAGAGCCAGTACCTCCACCTGCACCACCATCTGTGTATTCAGATCTATCTTGAGTAGATAGTAGCTGCAGCGAAGAGGAGGACCAAGACCAAGCCCAAGCTCCACACTAGGCCCAAGACCAAGACTAAGACCAAGCCCAAGTCCAAGCCCAAGTCCAAGCCCAAGTCCAAGAACAGCTCAACCAAGAAGTCCAATCCAAGAAAGAACAAAGTTCAGATTCAGAATCAGATTCCGGTCTAGAGGACTCTCCAGGACCAGCACCCCCAGCTTCACCACCTAGACCACCTTGTCTACTAAGAGAACCAAGAAAACCAAGTCCTGAACTGGACAATTTACCCAGTCTACCAAGACCACCTAGTCAACCATGTCCATCAAGCAATCCAAACCCTGAACCCATTGCAAAGTCAGTCCCCCCAGAAGGAAATAATTATCCAAAATAGCCAGCATAATTTTCATTTACAGGAGAAGGAAATGATTGAGACCCATTGAGAATCAACTCATAGTTCAACACCTTCTATTAATACTGCACCAGCTTTGGCCTAACTGACGATGCTGCTGAAGCCTTGCAATACTATAGATCCTATTGCAGAGAGAAAGCCAGTGATAAATTCACCCATTAAGAAGCATCCCAAGGAGACCACACAGTTGCAAGACTCAAACAGAAATTTAGGGCCTACTTCCTTCCTTCCACATCTACCGATACAATCTATGAACAGTAGCTACAAGTCAAGCAAACTAATGGTGGAAAAAAAGGACATATTACTGACACTGTAATCAGACTTGAAACAAAGAGAGACAGTCTCACTTCAGGAACAATTACGGGCTATACATCGAGGCAGAGACTGCTAGATGCAATGGATATCAAGCTCAAACGAGAAGAAAAACAACATATCACTTCAGACAACTCCTTTGACCAGCTAGTAGAAATAGAGAAAAACTGAAATGCAATTGCCCACACTACAGAACTATATGGAACTTGTCAAGGAAATGCAACCTCTAATGCATTTTCACAATTAGCACTCCCGCGCCCCCAGAACAGCACCCAGCGAAATCAACCAAGCTTCTCAAACAATACCTCTCAGCATCCAAGAATATCCCTGGCAGAGAAGGATCGGCGCAGGAGAGACAATGACTGTTAATATTGTGGAAAATATGGGCACTACTCTGATAACTACTTTGCGAAGAAGAAGTATAGTAGGACCCAGGAAGGAAGACCTGGAGGCCCTGGCGGATCCAGGAGACCCCAAAACATAAGAAGAACATATCACAACCAGGAAGACAATCCCCATATGAAGGAATCAGTCACAGTTACCACAAACTATGCAGGACCGAGTGGATATCAAATCCAAGCCCTCGTAGCATCCATCATAGTCAATTGCCACAAAGGATAGGCACTATTTGATACAGGAACCACTGGCGAAAACTTGATATTAGGCAAATTTGTCATTAACTACCAAAATCCTACCAGAGATCTTGAAACTCCTATCAACCAGATAATCACAGTTAAAGGATCTCGCTCAATAATCAACTATGTGGCAAAGCTTGAGTTAAAGATTAACAAGGAAAGTGGCGATATCTTTGAAGCCCTCGTCTGTGATGGCATGATAATCCCGCTATGGAGATACTGTAGTAGTAGTAGAAAGGTAGAGAGGCATTGGCAGCGGCGGGCGTTCAAGTAGTTGAGCGGAGAACTGTGGAAGCGTGCGGAGGACTTTAGGGCATGGACATGTGCATAGGGTTCTGTGCAGCAGAGTTTACACCGGTTGAGTAGTCGTTAGCTAGCAGCCACTAATCGAGTTCTACAGAAGAACAACTACAACTAATTTATCTTGACCGAAAGAGAATTGCATTCGCATCACCACTACTGCGCACCTCTATCAGGTTATGAGCCCGGCAGACCGCTAGTCAGTCTAAAACGAAAACGACTGTCGGTAAAAATGAGTGAACAAGCAGGTTTACCATTGCACACATCGGGGATGGTGATAGCGAAGCTTGACAGGACAAATCACCGGATTTGGTCCCTACGTAGGGGTGATTGTCTACTCAGAGATGGTATCTGGAACCTCACGACACGATTGGAGGAAATCCTTGCTGTACCGAACAGTGCTGCATCCGATTTCGAAAAACAGCAGGAGAACTACCTTAACCAAAGACGCTGTATTCAGAAGGCTATTGGCCAGTTGCGACTCGGTATGACGGACGATATCGCGGTAAATTACTACGATTCCACCTGGGATACACCAAAGAAGATCTGGGACGACTTACAACAGACTTATGAAATGATGACGGGATACGAGGCCAATCACCTCCAGATGGAACTCTATCAGTGCCAACTAGAGGACTGCGGGACTGTGATCGCATTTCTTAACTGTCTAAAAGACATCAAGGATAAGCTTGTTATTTGTGGCCAATCTCCCACCGACGCACAGATGATCTTTCACATATTCAGCGGCCTTCCTAAGTCTACAGAATGGAAAACATGGTCATTGATTACCAAGTCGGCTCTTGGAACGATGACAAAAACTGCTGAGTACATCAAACTTCAATCTCTGCTCACTGCGCATGAGGCAGAGCTGAAGAGGGAAAGATCGCTGGAACCTAATCAAGCACTGTTTGCCGCTGGAAGGACCACGAAGGGGAAGAAGTCCTATTCCAACCGGAACGCAGAAAGACCTCTTGCACGGACTGGGAACTTTATGGGTTATAAGAAGTTCACCGTCAATTGCCACAAATGCGGAAAGAAAGGGCATCGCGAGAAGGACTGTTGGTCAAAAGAGACAAATAGTCATAAAAAGAGTCACGAGAGACGAGATAACTCTAAGCTTGGGAATACGGACGGTGCCGGGATAATGGATGAAGAGATATGGATAACACAAGATGTAGAAAATGAGAAGCCAAGCCCAGCGGATGGGGAGGTACTAGTTTCCAAGATTGAAGATGCGTGGACGAGTACTGCTGAAGGGCAAGCGTCTGAATGGGTACTCGATTCTGGATGCACAAACCATATTACCAGCCACCAAGAGGGTTTTATCGTCGGAACGTATACCACCCTACCAAGAAACAAACGTCAAATCCGAACTGCCACGGGCGAGTTAGTTCCAGCTGCTGGTATTGGAAATGTGCGGATCCTGATATGGATACCAGACAAAGGACGCGGAGTGGTGCAACTACGTGATGTTTTGTATGTGCCTGAAGCCGGGAGCACGAACCTCATATCAGTGAGCCAGTTAGCGGCGAAGGGTATGAATATCAATTTCCATGATAATGGGGCGGAAGTATACAAGGATGGAATACTATCTGCTGTCGCGATCAAGACAAACCGCATGTATATGCTTGTTTCACATGAAGATTCAGTTGATGAGGCGTTTACGGTGTCAGGTGGCGACAACTCACAGCTATCTCTCTGGCACAAGTGACTAGGTAACCTATATTAGAATGCTGTACTCAAGATGAGCAATAAGCAGTTGGTAATGGGAATGCCAGTTTTACAGTCGATGAGTGGGCAGCACCGATGTCAGTCATGCTTGGCAGGGAAAATGACAAGGCTACCATTCAAGGCCGCTGAGCAGAAAACGATTGCACCTCTTCAGTTAATCCATTCAGACCTGTGCGGGCCGATGAAGCAAAAATCAATTGCAGGAAAGCTCTTACTTTATGCTTCTGATTGACGATTTCACCAAGTTTACGGCTGTGTATTTCTTGAAGAAAAAGAGTGAGGCAGCTGACTGCTTCAAAGACTATAAGACCCATGTGGAGAAGGTACATCTAGACAAGGGGAACCAATATGTCATCAAAGCAGTGAGAACCGATGGTGGTGGGGAGTTCACTGGAGCAGCGTTCCTCAAAGACCTTGAGAAGTGCGGAATCGAAGCGCATGTTACAGTACCGTATACACCACAGGAAGACGGAGTATCAGAGAATTGGAACCGTGTCCTGGTGGGACTTGCAAATTCTCTGCTTCAACAGGCTGGTACACCAAGGTCGTACTGGGCGGAGGCAATTCAGACTGTTGTATACCTAAAAAACATCTCCTTGACAAAGGGCACGCATGGCAAGGAAGCCACACCGTTCGAACTATGGTTTGGGAAGAAACCGCAAGTAGAGCACCTACGTGTCTGGGGATGCTCAGCATATGCCTATATACACCCAGCCAATAGGATCGATAAATAATGGAGCGCTAGAGCTGAACGATTGGTGTTTGTTGGCTATACCATGACAACAAAGCAGTACCGGCTCTATAATCTAAAGAGCCGTGCGTTTATCAGGTCACGCGACGTAGTCTTCTACGAGGATATGCCATTTTTTCAACAAACTGCGGATCAAATCTTTCTCCCGTTTACAGATGAGTCTGAGACTGAACAGGTAGGCCGTGCCCCTGCTGCCACGATACCAGAAGAATATAATGGTGACAAGAGTGGGACACGAATAGCATCGTTTATTCATTTAGCTGGAACCAGGGGAAGGCAGAAGGCGCGGCAAGCGATGACACCTCCGGCTGAGCATGGAGGAGAAAGAGCCAATACTGCTCAGACAGGGAAGGAGTTGGGCGACGGAGGAGAGGATCCACTAACACCGTTAGAGCGAATTGCAAGATCAGAAGAGAAGATAGTAGCACTACGTGCCAGACTGGGAGCTTACTGGCAGAGGTCGACTCAGCATCGGGAAGGTCTTAAAAAAGGGATAAATTACAAGGATTTATCTGACTCAGAAATTGAAGGAGAAACGTCTGGTGAAGCTGAAGACACTTATGCTGAGAAAAATAAGAAAGGAGAGGAAGGAAAGGGGGAGACTGTTGCACTGCAGACGGATCTGGCTTTCCTAGTGAATGAGGGACCTAGTGGCATTGAGGCAGCCATGGAGAGTCCTGACCGCGAAGAATGGATTCATGCTATCAATGCAGAATTGAAGTCACTCGAAGACCATCAAACCTGGAAGCTAATCGAACCAGGGGGAGTACCAAGGGGAATAAAACCGATAAGCTCAAGGATGGTACTACAGGAGAAAGTGGGGAAGGATGGACGTATCGCTCGATTCAAAACTAGACTTGTTGCCCATGGCTTCCGTCAGCGGATGGGGATTGACTACGAGGAGAAATACTCGCCCACGGTTTCGTACGCTGCAATCCAAATCATTCTATCCAAAGCAGCTGCTCAGGACATGGAGATTATCCAACTCGACATTGTGACCGCATTTCTGGAGAGCCGAATTGAGGAAGAGATTTACCTAAAACTGCCAATAGAATTTACGGTTTCAGCAAACCTGAAGGTGGAACTCGGCAAGCAAGGGAGTCCGGCGAATCCAGTTATAGTGAGGCTGAGGAGGAGCCTCTATGGTCTAAAGCAGGAGGGATACAACTGGTATCACACATTGGAGTCCCATTTCGTCAGGTAAATGAGTATGACGCTGTCTCGTTACGAAGCTGGGATCTACGTTACGAAATCCGGAGCGACAATTATTGCTTGGTTTGACGACCTGCTACTCATCGGAACAGGCATGGAGGTAGCACAGATGAAGGGTATGATACAGCAGTGTTTCCAAGTGAAGGTTTTGGGAAATGTGAAGTTTTTTCTGAGCATGCTTGTGGAGCGCAATCGCAAGGAGAGAACACTTTTTCTGAGCCAAGGAGTATACCTAACCAAGATCCTGGCAAGATTCTCGATGGCGGAGAGCAAGGGATGTAGCACCCCACTTGATCCTAAGGCTAGATTGCATCAGAGGACAGAAGTGGAGGAAGGCATTGATAATCACACGTATCAGGAGGCTATCGGCAGCTTGACATATGCTGCTGTGACGACTCGACCAGATATCGCATATGCAACTGGCCTCGTCGGTCGATTTGCGGCAAACCCATCAGCGACCCACTGGAGAGCAGTGAAGAGGATAATGCGGTACCTTCAGACTACTAAGGAGTGTAGGCTCACACTGGGATGTCGAGCAGGGACGAACAGGACACCGGGAGACCTAGTCCTCAGGGTATATGCGGACGCCGACTTTGCGGGGGAGGTTGATGGGATGAAGTCCACCAGGGGTTTTGCTGTGGAGGATTCATATGGAGCGATTGTTAACTGGAAATCTGTGAAGCGGAGGACAGTGGCGAAATCTACCGTCGACGCAGAGTTTAATGCGACAGCATTGTCTGCAGAAGAGGGGATATGGCTATGGAAGGTTGAAGGGGAACTGTACCTGGGAAGGAAGGAGAACCAACACCCACTCATTGAACTCTACAATGATAACCAGGCGTGATATGCAAGCCTGAGGAATGGGCGTTTTCGAGCTTCTACGAGGCATGTGGGTGTACGATATATCTGGCTAAAGGAGATCATTGGAACAGGGGAGGCCTGTATTGAGTATATGAGAACTGATGAGATGGTCGCCGATGGACTCACGAAGGCTTTGGAGAAGAACAAGCATGAGCTATTCCTGGATATGCTAGGAATGCGCTAGACAGAGAGATTTTTTTTTTCTTTTCTTTTGTTATAAAAGTTTTGTATTTTGTTGTTTTATACATATCGCAGGGTTAGGGGGAGTGACGGCATGATAATCCCGCTATGGAGATACTGTAGTAGTAGTAGAAAGGTGGAGAGGCATTGGCAGCGGCGGGCGTTCATGTAGTTGAGCGGAGAACTGCGGAAGCGTGCGGAGGACTTTAGGGCATGGACATGTGCATAGGGTTCTGTGCAGCAGAGTTTTCACTGGTTGAGTAGTCATTAGCTAGCAGCCACTAATCGAGTTCTACAGAAGAACAACTCCAACCAATTTATCTTTACCGAAAGAGAATTGCATTTGCAGCACCACCACTGCGCACCTCCATCAGTCTGTTCGTTATACAACTATGATATCTTTCTACGAATGCTTTACCTTCCAGCACACCATGCTGATATAGATTGCGGAAAATCTATTATCACCTTCCCTGACAATGGAATCACCTTGACCTGCAAGAAAGCTACACATGCCCGATTTTCAACCATGAATGAAGCAGATGCTCCTAACTTCATTTCCGAGTTTCCAACTGTATTCTCTAGCAAGAAAAAAAGCAGGTTTACCACTCTTGAGAGATATCAACCACTACATCCAGCTGAAAGACACTATTTCAGATCATATTCATAGATTCTTCACATTCTCTAACAAGATCATGCCAGTATAGAGAGCACTAATCCAGGACGGGAAAGCAAAAGGAATCATTTCTCTAAGTGAGGCACACAACCCAGTCAACATATTCCCAAAGTTGAAATCAAATGCTGAAATCAGCCTGCTTGCAGACCTTGTACCCAGGATTGATATTACTATCAAAGACTATGTAGCGATTCCCAATCAAGCCATGATACTCCTAATTGTTGCCAGAGCAAAGTTCATCTCCACCATAGGCCTAGCAAATTGGTACTTCCAAATTCGAGTTCTCCCCAGCACTGATAAATACAACACCATCAAGACACCCTTTGGATCCTTTGCATGCAGAGTTATGTTGCAAGGAGATGCCCATGCCCATGCTACAGCTATAAGAGTTATAGAGTTTGTCCTAGATGGATTTATTGGAAAATTCGTTTGGGCATATATGCATGACATTACCATCTACTCAGAAACAGTTGAGAACGATATTTCATATATCAGATCAGACTTGGGAATTCTGAAGCAGCACCAAATCAAAGCATCGCCAGCCAAGTGCAAAATCTTCGCCACCAAGCTCTCCCTCCTAGGACATCTCATAGATGAGAGAGGAATTCATGCAAACACTGCAAAAATTCGATCCATCCAAGACTATCCCACACCTAAATCGAAAAAAGTGTTCTGACCTATATAGGAGTTGTTATATATCATGCACAATTCCTCCCAAACTTTGCCTCTGCCACTACCCCACTCTCCTACCTAATTTTCTAAGAATTGTTTGAATGGCAACCCCGGCATGAGGAAGCTTTCATACAGGTTAAGCGCCTGGCCAAAGAGATAATTCTGCTCTGTCCCATCTCATATGAGACATCAGGTGATCCAATATACCTCTTTACTGGCTCTTCTAATATTGGAATTAGGAGCATGGGTTGCCTAAAGACCCTCCCCTGAGAAAGCATTCCCTTCCTCATTCCAGTTCAGAAGGTAGGCAACTAGTCAGCTGCAATACCCTGTCCATGCATTGGAACTTTTGGTGATTGTGGATGCCATTTAGGTATTCCATCCGATTCTATATGGCACCAAGTTCACTGTTGTGTCTGACAATAACGCAATATCCTTTTTCATGAAGCAGACTGCCCTACCTTACTAGCAAACAAGATGTCGCATATTCCTGCAATCTAATAATTTCGATATCATACACAGACCTGGCAAATACAATCTCCTTGCAGATGCACTATCATGGATCTATGAAGATACTCCAGCTCAAGAAGACCAAATACTCAAAAGCCCTACAGTCAAGAAGCCTATAAAGACCCCCTACTTCGCCATAAATAGTGTACCAGGATACTACCTCAACATCGCTCATACCCAAGACCCTTCTTCTGCCCTTACTCTTCCAGTACCCCTCGCCTTCTTACTTCTGGAAACTACTCCATGTGGAATTCACATCAAGGCACTATCTCAAACTCATCAAGCTGGCCAGAAGTGAGTCTCTACTCAGATTCTGTTGAACAAGACATGGACAAAGCCGCAGATACCCTAGAGCTTGCAACCAATGCCATGAAAGGTTGTGAAATCGTCGAGACCTCCTCCTATCACATCAACCCTCAAGAGCTATTGCAAGTCATAGTACATATTGAGCGAGCTAAAGCTCAACTGTCTGGCCTTGTGGCGAGAATTAGCAAACTCCAGGAGATATGAACCAACCACTGCATCCAGATCCTATCACTAACTGCTTTAAACAAATCCATGATTCTATTACCCCATTAGAATCCCTTGCAATCACTACTTCCTGAAATATCGATCCCAGCAGTACACCTACTGTACCTGACCCTCAGCTCACCCTAGTCCCTCCCTGACCCCTAGTCAATTAACTGGACCGATTTCTTGAATCTAATAGACACAGGGCCATACAGTAGACTGCCTGTTTCGGGGACGAATGTCAAACTCACATATATGGAAAGAATACTGGATACTTTCCCCCAGGATCTCGCGATATTCCAGGACCCTTGCCTCACTACTCTGCCTCCAACCTTGTCTCCCTTTATCATCCCAAGCCCCGAGCAGAACACAGATGGGCTGTTTCCGCTTCCCTTTACAATGATGTTAGGAACCCAGTCTTTAATACTGTTAATTATAAGGGAAAAGAAAGAGAGATAATGAATATCAACCAAGGATGGGATTTACCTACCCCAGAGGCACCAGTCGATTATGAAGATAGTTACCTAAATCAGTCCTCTTTACAGCTTGACCTTCACGCTTTTCACCTTACCAACTACATCAAAGCAAAGTGGTACTCCAGCTGTTACGGGGTAGCCAATTCGGTACTGTTGAATTGACTAGGCCGTGCTCGTATCGAGAAAATCAGAGAACTGTCAGGAAAGCTCGGTAAAAGGTATGGTTAAGATAAAAGGGTTCTCGAAGGCTTTATAACTGAATAAGTGAATATATTGTTAAGGTCTCTTCTCCGTTGCTTGATGATCCCTTAACTACGGGGGACTGCTAACTATGTATACACTTTTCCCAGTACTTAGGTTGGCCATATAAAAGAAGTATCCTTGGAAACTTCGGCCATGGTCTAATCAGTGCGAATACTGTTTGACCCTGAAGATGTATGACCCCACTACAGCAAATGATCCCCAGGACTATCTATTTGTCTGAGGGTGTCAAGCACTCCACCGGTAGATAGCCTTCAATCTCTTTGCCAAATGAACTAAGTTCAAATTGATGCCGCCCATTTGCGAACATCATACGGCATACTAGGTGATCAGTCTGGATGGCTGTCTTTCCTGCATATATGCACTCATGTGCAGATGCATTCGGATAATCAAGAATGCAGAATACGTAATATATCCACTTGGATAAATTACTCTGTTATCTTTCACCAAGGCTGAGTAGTTCTGGATACAATCCTACTTCTCGCAAGTATGGGTTGTAGTCAATATAGTCACCTCCCGGCGCTATATACCATCACATCTTTAGACACGAAAGTCTAGTACCATATCCCATATGTGTAACATCAGCTCCCTCTTCCTAAGCTTCATCTCGAAGCAATGCTTCTTTTTAGTCCTCCTTCCGGTAGGGTTAAAAAACCTTCTGCGATAACTTAGCCACAGCAGGAAAAACCTTTCCGTAGATACTACCTAGCCCAACTTTGGCATTCCCAGATTTTCCCTATGAAAATCTTCAATCAATTCTTGAGCATGCTCTAAGTGCTCTGGTGGTTCCCAGGTGTTCTCATCTTCAGAACATCCTTTCCACTTGACAAAGTATCATAGTTCTTGGATCGTGCGTGAACGTCCTCTGAATCTTCGCTCATAAGAGATTATTTCACTCTTGATGATTTTTTCCACTTCCCATTCAAGGTCACCTTCAACTTCTTCCGGTGCTAGGGGTGGTTGTTATCGGCCAGGTCGAACTGATTTTCGGTATGGCTCGAGTTGCGATACAGGGAATACCGAATGGATTTTCCATCTCTCTGATATTTCCAATTTGTAGGCAAGGTTTCCTCTTTGCTCTAGGATTTTGAACGGGCCATATAATTTTGGCGCTAACTTCTTGGACAGTCGCTTGGTGCGGATATTCCTCGCGTTTAGCATAACCAAGTCACCAATTTTGAAGTCTGGTTGACTGCGAGCTTTGCGGTCTTAGTACTTGTTCATCCCTTCGCGAGTCTTCTCAAGGGTTTCCTTTGCCTTTTCATGTATCGCTTTCATCCTGGGAGCATACAAAGTTGCTCCCGGATTCTGAGCTTCTCGCTCCTTCATCCATTCTGTTTGAGGATGGTAACCATGATTAGTGAAGAAAGGGGTTATTCCATGTGCTCTTGTTACAGAGTTGTTATATGCATACTCGGTTAACGGCAATAGATGGTACCAGTCATCCTGATCGTAGTTGACAAATATTCGAAGGTAGCCTCCCAGCACTTGGTTGACTCTTTCCGTTTGTCCATCAGTTTGAGGGTGGTAAGCCGTAGACATCTTTCTATTGATGCTTAATGTTTTGCACAATGATTCCCAAAATTCTCCTGCAAACTTTGCGTCCATGTCGGAAATGATTTCTGTTGGTAACCCATGAGGTTTCCAAACTTCTTTGATGAATGCTTCTGCAACATCCTTTGCGGACGTGTTTTCTTCCAAGGCAATAAAGTTTGCCATTTTGGTGAACCGGTCAACTACAACCATGATCTGGCTGTATCCTGGAGATTTGGGAAGTTGTGTGATAAAATCTACCAAGGTAGATGCTCAAGCAGCAAATGGGACCTGTAGTGGTTGTAACAGCCCAAAGCTTGCATGTCATGGTGCCTTCGCCTTTTGGCTCTCAGTACAGGATCATACATAGTCGTTTATCCAGTTTGCCTTTCCTTTCCCATAAAAGTCTCTGGTGATAATTTCCAGAGTCTTTTTTTGACCGAAATGTCCTGCGATCTTAGAGTCGTGACAGCTTTGTGCAATATCTGTCTGCAGGTGTTCGTTTTGAGGAACATATAGGCGTTCTTTGTAGTAGAGCATTCCATCTGTTAGGGACCATTGTTTCGGCATTTCTTTGCCATAATTCCGTAAACTTTCCAGTTCCTTCTTTCGGTCTAGCCAATCTGGAACCTCGTTTGCCATTTCTCTTTCCAATTCCAAGAATTTTATCTCAAATTTCTTGATTTCGCACTTTGGAATTATTGCATTCGACATTAGTGTTTGTCCTTTAGTGCATATCGGGTGTGAGGTAATGTCCGTTGAGTCCAAATATTCGTGCTTTCTGTCAGAATATAGGAAACATAATTGTGCTTGATTTTCTTCCAACCGTATATCTGAACTGCCAAACCCTTGGCTTGCTCGTTCAGTTTCATCTAACTCCATAACCTCATAAAGTTCTCTCACATCAACCTTTTCCACAATCATCTGGGCTATCCGATCTCCTGTGTGTACCTGAAAAGGATTGTCAGTAGTGTTGACTAGGTGGATCTTAACCTCTCCTCTATAGTCCGCATCCATTACTCCGGCTCCAATGGAAATACCATGCTTGACTGCTAATACACTACGGGGTGCAATACGTGCATATGTTCCAATTGGTAATCCGATAGCCAATCCAGTCCCAATGAGCACTTGCCCATTCGCAGGGACTATGGTGTTTTCGGTACTGTATAGGTCATGACCGGCGGCTAGCTTGGAACCTCGAGTCGGGATTCTTGCTTCCTGTTGAAGTCTTTTAATCCTTATCATATTGTTCCGTTCCTCTTGAGGCAACCTCTGACTGAGGTGTTCGGAGTTTTCTTTTCCCCATATAACTGAGACAACTAAGTTTCGATTATTCTGCAGGTCTTCAAAGTGATGAGACTGAGGTAAAGCCTGCTTGGCATGGACAGCTCCCTCCTCAGAGCGGTACTCTGGCCGCCTGCTTAAAGAATCCGGTTTGCCCGCTCTGGTTCCAGGTCGATTAAATAATTTTAAAGTTAAAATCAGTGAGCTTTGGAGCCCTGCGAATTTGTCTTGACGACCAGGCCTTTGTGGTGAGAAAATATTGTAGATTTTGATGATCGGTGTATATGGTGAACGGTTCATCGGTCCCAGCAAGATACTGTCGCCATTCTTCCACCGCAACTAATATTGTCAACAATTCCTTGTCATGAATGTCATAATTGCGTTAAGCAGGTGTCAACTTTTGAGAATGGTAAGCGACAGGATGTAGTTTTTTGTCTAAATATTGAGAAAGGACACATCCAAGAGCGTAATCGCTGGCATCTGTTTCCACCACTGTTTTCCTGTCCGGATGGAAATGACATAATATCGGAACTGTGATGAACTGACGTTGGAGCTCCTCAAAGGCTTGCTGTTGCTTTTCACCCCTAGAAAAATCATTCGTGTTACCTATTAGCAAATCAGTAATTGGTGTGCACTGTGCGGAGATATTTTTACGAACCGCCAGTAGAAGTTGGCGAAGCCCATAAATATTTGAATTTCCTTTACTGAGGTGGGTGGTTTCCAGGCCTTGATTGATTCCACCTTTCTGTCGCTCTTAGTAACTCCATCAACAGCCACAATATACCCTAGGAACTCCACTGATGTGACATGGAAGGTGCTTTTCATAAGCGAGTTGGCCATTCTGTATTCTCGCAGTCTTTCTAAGACTTTTCTAACCAATATGACATGATCCTTCTCAGATTTAGAGTATATAAGTATATCATCAATGTAAACTACTACTCCTTCATCAAGGAAGTCTTTCAGGATCATAGTCATTATTGATTGGAAGGTGGCTGGTGCATTTACCAGACCAAATGGCATGACATTATATTCATATAAGCCGTATCGTTTGCGAAAAGCTGTTTTCCCTTCATCGCCCTTTGGTATGAGGATGAGGTGGTAACAGTCCTTCCGGTCCAACTAGGTGAAAATAGTGGCTCCTTCAACACGGTCGCGCAGTTCCGTCATAAGAGGTAGTGGATATTTGTTGTGGATAGAGACCTTATTTAGTCCTCGGTAGTTAACTACCAACCTAAGACGTCTGTCCGGTTTTGGCACAAAAGGTATTGATGCTCCGGCGGGTGATTTGCAGGGGGAAATTTTTCCTTGTCTTAACATAACATCTAGATATGTTCGCAGTGGTTTTAACTGCTTTACCGAGAGGGGATAAATTGGTTCCCAAGGTGGTTGGGAATCTGGTTTGAGGTCAATAGCATGAACGAAGGTCTGAAGAGCCGGTAGTTTCGCCGCAGTTGATGGGCAGAAAAGGTCTTTGTAGTTATGGTATTGCGCGGGTAGTGTATCAAGGATTATTTCTTCCTCATCATGTACTCTTGCAACTCTTCCAATAACGACTGCCTCTGGATCTTCCAGAACCTGCTCATCCCACTCGATTGATATACCTTCATCCTCCGGTGGGAGGTGAAGCTGACATCCATGAGCTTCGAACCTCCAGCTTTCTGAGTCTTGAATTTCGGTTATAGGATGTTCATCATTCCACCACATAAATGGAATTATTATTCCATAATTTCCTGTTGGTGCGATCTTGCACACAATCTTTGATAAGTGTTTATTTTTTCCAATTTCCAGGTAAAGGGGAAGGGTGAAATCCCTTCCGGTAGATAATTCGTTTCCTTTAAAACCCAAAATGGGTATCGGATCCTCACGAGACTTGTAAGGAATATTCAATTCCTTGATTAAATTTTCGTGTATAACAAAGATATTGGATCCAGAGTCTAATAAAACTCTTATGCGATATCGTTTCCCATACACATAGATATGTGCAGTTCCTTCAGGACATTGGTAGCGTTTTGGTTCTTCCTGTTTGAGTTTCTGTCGCTTATGCGACATTGTCATCTCCGTTCGTCCTCCCTTAGAAGACATTATGGTTGTATAGCTAGGGTGTTCGTGAGAACGCCAGCATTGTTTCGACCATAGAGGTCTCCTCTGACGAACTAAACAAATAGTTAATTATTAAGATTCTTGGCAGCCCACTACGAGCGGTCTTTACACCCTGCCGAGGGGCTTACAAAAAATTAAAACCCCCGTCAATAGGGAGAAACCAGTAAAACGCCATAAAAATGCAATAAAGAATTATACTTCTCTGCCTTTCGTGTAGGATAATGCCCTAAAGGAGTAATATTTTTGGAAAATAAATTATACTTCCAAAAAGAGTAGCAAATTCCGAAAATATTGACAGTTTCCGAATTTGGAATATCTCGCACCAATGTGGTATTATTTGGTGTTAGGTTGAGGTGGTTGTTGTCACGTACACAACACGTCCCTGTTAGGCGAGCCCATATCATGAGGTTTCCCAGAAGACTTTACAGCTGTTCAGCTATGGTCTTGTGGTAAAATGAGCCTGGCCTGTTCATTTTGTCTGCAGGGTCCTGCGTTCAATCCACCCTTCTGGCGGATTAAACAACAGTAATTTGTACAGGAGGCATCTAGGGCAAGAGCGTACCGGGGGGTCACCCCTGCTACTGCCCAGCACTTCCCGAGTGTCTAAAAACGAGAAGCACATCCAAGTGCCTAAAAAGGAGAACTTCTTCCGAAGAAGTAAAAAGCAGGAACCTAAAATTAGAACCAATCAGAGGGAAAAAAATAAAACGAGATCTCACAGACGGGGGAGGTCTCATCCTCCGGTCCCCTGAATCCAATCAGTTGAAGCACGCTACGGAACCTCATCGAGGTTCCACGGAACAACGGTTCCCAACATGCAAACATGGACCTGCATGCAAATTTTTTTGAAGAATTTTCGTATTCTTTTTTATCGTCGGTAACCTTATTGTCGTGATCTTTAGCACCCTAGACTTGTGGGTTCCCAGTTTTGATTCAGGTCGCTATTGCTAGTGCCCCGAATACCCAATCGCCGTCGCCGTTGGTGCCTTTAGGACATTTCTGTATCTGATAATTCCCATAACCGAGGTGCTGGTTCGTTCTGAATCTGGTTCACCTTTGGCTATGATGTTCTAACCGCAAGAGCAGCCGTCTGTGGTTTGCTGGGAAATTTTGGATGGTCCTTTGTTGGTTGCTTAGCGAAAGCTCTTGCTACCACTATGTCCTTTCGACATTTTCGCCAAGTGTGGTTGTTGAGGCCACAGCGTGTGCAAGCCTTTCCTCTCTTTCGCTTATCCACAACGTCTTGAGGGATTCTATCATGAGCATTCTTCCAGTCCGTAAGCACATCCTTATTTTTAAATCCTGCTTTCTTTTCCGCTGGTTTTCCTTTAGCTGACTTCCATCGGGTAAGATTGTTTTTTTGTTTCTGGTTGGTGTATCCGTGTTTGGTGTTCAACCCTTTTGCAGTATCATCGCGTTTTTGCTTAGATGCTCCACTGTTTGAGGGCTCACCTTTGGATAGTTTCCGCCATTCCAGAAATTCCTCCTCTTGTCTGCGAACTTCCTGTATGGTTTCCATCCATTCCTCAATAGAGGAAAACTTTAGATGGGATAACCGGCGAAGAATATCTTCAGGAAGTTTGCTTTCCACCCGAACCTTCCAACTAATTCCAGTGAGACCGGCCTTGATGTTTAGATTTTCGAGAAGTAGAAGATAGGTGTCGATTTTTCCCTTATAGACTACCTTAGTCATTTCTTTTAGGGCTCGTCATTCCTCCTCGATGCCGATACATCGCTTGGTAATTTCTTGTCGAAAGCGTTCCCATGTGGAATAGTCTGGGTCCTGGGTATATCCACCTAATCCACCCATCACCTTCCGGTATTTCTCCGAGAAGGGTGCCACTTTGTTCCCCTTTGTTTTCCCCAAGGCAAAAACTATTCGGTGTGCATGATTTTCCCACTGTGTAGGATTGCGATCGAAGTAGTCTTCTCAGGCTGTCAACCAGTTACGAACATCTTGGTTGTCATTTCCTTCGAAGAACTAGGGTGGTTCCGCTATTAGCTTTGCTGGTCGGAATAGTCCACTGATACGTTCTAAGAAAGCCATAGTTAACCTATCCTTGGGTACATCGTTTCTGGGAATAGACGGTAAACGGAGAGCGCGTTCCGGCCTGCCGCCCTTTCTACCCCGTCCATCCTCTCCATCACTATCGGACCCATCATCATCTGGGTCAGGGGCATCACCAAGGTTACCTGGTGGTGGTGGCAGTGGTAGGTTATTTCCTCCACAGTCAACTCCTTTTCCTTTATCCTTCCTTGGAGTTGATGCTGATTCCTTGGTAGGAATAGTACCTTCTATTGGTACCATTGTGGGTCCTCGGTTGGATGGTCCTGGATCACCATCACTAGGTCCATACTGTGCTGGTGCTGGTATTTTTTCGGCTAATCGAAGTACCAGAGCATCTAGGTAGGCCTTCATACCCGCACTCTCTTCTCGTTGCTGTTGAGCATCAATTTCTCCTTGTTCATTCATCCTTCCGGTCCATTCCTGTTCCTGTTGGTTCAACTTAGTATTGAGTTCCATTAGTGCCTTTTCCAGGATTCGGTCGCTTGTTTCTGAGACTTGGGCCTGTTGCTCTTGTTGAGCCTGTTGGCGTCTGAACTCTTCCTGAACCTGGGACGTAACCTTTGCTGCTCCTGTTCGGTGTCGCCACTTAATTATATCAATGCACGGCGACCTTCCTGTATCTCAGCATCATTGATAACTTCACCTCTGGCCATACGGCTTTGCAGCAATTCAAGCATTGTGAAACAATGCCTGGCCTCCTGCGATAGTGCTGAGATCGCTATGTGATTCTCATCGGCACTTTCTTTCAAGGATCGGTCCGGGTGACGTAATGCATAGACAACATTTCGCTGGATATTATCTTGTGTATTGACAGGCTTCTTGGTTCGCTCGGCACGTTTCTGAACTCTTGATGGTGGGCGACCCAAATGAGTAATAGGAGAGCTGGTACGGCTTCGGGACGGGATTAAAGATGCCGAAGGGGTAGATTCCGTGTCATCCTCTTCGAACATCCTGTCATGTCCCAAAGGACTAGGAATAGGTGTGTCATCCCGTGCCATAGCCATGGCAGCTCGCTTAGACACCCAAATAATTTCAATTTGAGAAAATATAAAATAACCAGTAGACTGGCCTTTAGGCCAAAGGTACTAACTGGAAGAGAAATTAGCTTGTAGCGGGTTATTCGGCAAGGTCAGCAACAAGTATTTCTTCAAAAGGTCAGATATACTAGATTATTATTTGCGTTTTGTAAACGCAGTTACCCGCCGGCTGTCTTGACGATAGATATGTTCTGTATATTTTCGCTGTATCCGAGCCAGTTGTCGAAGTGCTACTGCACTGAGGTCAAGTGCGTATTCTTCGCAGTAGATATGAAAAACATTGTCAAAGTTGAGAGGTCAGCAGTGCCCACAATGTTGGCACTGATGAAAGCTTTGCGCGTCAAAGTATTCTCTGGGCATGAGGGAATAAAGAGTTGCTTTGGTGACAGGAGAGTAACAATATAGTGTTACGGGTTAGCCAATTCGGTACTGTTGAATTGACTAGGCTGTGCTCGTATCGAGAAAATCGGACAACTGTCAGGAAAGCTCGTTAAAAGGTATGGTTAAGATAAAAGGGTTCTCGAAGGCTTTATAACTGAATAACTGAATATATTGTTAAGGTCTCTTCTCCGTTGCTTGATGATCCCTTAACTGCGGGGGACTGCTAACTATTTATACACTTTTCCCAGTACTTAGGTTGGCCATATAAAAGAAATATCCTTGGAAACTTCGGCCATGTTCTAATCAGTGCGAACCCTGTTTGACCCTGAAGATGTATGACCCCACTACAGCAAATGATCCCCCGGACTATCTATTTGTCTGAGGGTGTCAAGCACTCCACCAGGAGATAGCCTTCGATCTCTTTGCCAAATGAACTAAGTTCAAATTGATGCAGCCCATTTGCGAACATCATACGGCATACTAGGTGATCAGTCTGGATGGCTGTCTTTCCTGCATATATGCACTCATGTGCAGATGCATTCGGATTATCAAGAATGCAGAATACGTAATAGATCCACTTGGATAAATTACTCTGTCATCTTTCACCAAGGCTGAGTAGTTCTGGATACGATCCTACTTCTCGCCAGTGTGGGTTGTAGTCAATATAGTCACCTCCTGCCGCTATATACCATCACATCTTTAGACTCGAAAGTCTAGTACCATATCCCATATGTGTAACACCAGCATTCGAAATGCTACCCAGAATGACGCCCTCCTTGTGGTAGTTACCAAGGCTATCGACAATCCTGACTGGCTCTTATATGATGTAGTTCTCATCTGAATGGAGAAACATGCAAGTAGAGACTGTCTTTAAGTTCCCTATGTAGCAATCTATGAATCCGTTAACATCAGAAGTGAAATTGTGCTCATTACCTATTAACAAATAGCACATATAGGTTGCTAGAAATGTTTTGAATATGCTTCAAGACACCTACTGGCTCTCCATGAGGAATGATTTTTAAGATTATGTCCACAGATGCCACCTATGCCAGCTCAACAGGCAACCTACCAGAGTCCCTGAAGGATCAGTCACCCCCCTTTCTGTCTCTAGACAGCCATTCTTGTCTCATGCCATTGACTTTGCAGGACCCTTCCTTAGTGACTCCAAACTTGACCTCATCATGGTAGTCTTGGAATGATTTAGTGTCTTTGCCTACCTCATACCAGTTTTCCAGAATAACACCACTCTCGATATTGCACACACTCTCCTTAAGCGAGTCTTCTCATTTCATGGTTTCCCAACCTCTTTAGTCTTTGACACATACCCAAAGTTTACCTCAGGCTTTTGGACCCAGGTTATGGCTAATCTCAAAGTTGATTTCAACATGGCTACAGCTTACGATCATGAGACTACTATATAGACTGTGCGCAGAATCATAACTGTTCGCCAATGCCTTAGGAACTAGGTCAACCCTAAAGGAACTAAGTGGGTTTGCCACCTACCTCATGTCTAGACTGCAATCAATACAGCTCCTAGTGATAGCACGGAACTCTCCCCCTTCGAAATTAACTTTAGCAGACTACAAAACCTCCTCCTTAGCACCAGAGGTCTCCCCACTATAGTACCAGCCCCAGACAACATTGCTTTACACATAATGAAGAACCAACAACTCGCCAGAGATGCACACAAGAAGGCCAGAGCAAGCCAAACCTCCTCCAGCCAAAACAGAAGAAAGAAAGAAATCCTAATCATCCCTAACGAAACTGAAGTTATCCTCATGTCAGCACCATATGGCTATAAGGTTGGATGAAATCACAAGTTTGTTGGACTCTGGTTAGGACCTTTCTCAGTAAGCGAAGGACCTGACTGACACAATAACTACAAACTCATACTCCTGCCAGTGATGGCAGGAATCCACCCATGGATCAATCACAGCCAGCTTCGCATTTACCTAAGACTAAACCCCTCAGCCTTCTCAGGAACACCGGAACCCATATCCAAATAACCCTTCACCATCGATGCCAGTGGACAAGAGCAATGCGAAATCGAAAAGATACTAAAATATTGAATCTATTGTAGAATGAAACAATTCTTGAACCTTTGGAAAGGCTATGACGAAATCGAGGCAACATGGGAACCCCTCTACAACCTAGAGGGCGCAAGCACCCTCCTAAGATCCTACTGGTTCGATACCTACAATACATCTATACCTTTCAGACTCTTTTGGTCCTATGCCAAGACTTTCTCTGCCTGCATACTTTAGAAACTAATATGCCACCCTCTCATCTGAGCTTGACCCTGACAGATTTTATAAACCTCTCCAAGACTAAGACTACTCAGAATCTGATGCCAGCACAACACGCTCCAACTTGGCTTAATCTGAGATGTAAGGCTAACTGCTTCATGGTCTTGTCTTTACTATTATGGGGCTAATAACGGTTTAAGGTCCTGACACCAGTGATGGATATATGTTTACTAATTAAGTATATATGTTTTGAAATAGAGTGGAATGCTCCCCAGGTCTGTTGGTCATTAAGCCCTTTAGGATATTCCTTATTATTTTATTTATTTTATTTCTTTTAAGGGGAATATAATGGAATCCTATTATGTTTCTACTATTACTACTGACTTGCTATTGGTTATTACTTATTTGGGTTTATACCTGATAAGCGCTATTATTTAGTTATCCCTTCCTACTTGCTTATGACTTCCTAAATGGTTATTCTTTCCATGTTTCGCTTCTTACTACCCCTTCTTGGTTCTACCCATTTTGGTATCACTATCCTCCTGCTATCCATACTGGATTGTATAGTATTAGCGATCTCTTGCTCCTTCTTATTTGCATTCCATTACCAGTTTTGTTAGTTCTATGCTGTCGCATTTAACCCTTCGTTTTCTGAATATGGTTACCCTGTTATTCTGCCTCTGTTATCATGTTGTTGGACAGGATGTTTGCGCTTTTGTTTAGTTTTTCTAGCTACATTTATTTATATTTCAAGAGCCTGCAATCCCTCAAGAATATAGACTCTCAAGTCTCACAGGACTATCATCTTAAATACTACAAGTTGAACAGTTACTCTATTAGTTCCATTACCTTTTACCTTGTCTATTGAAAACCTATCCAATTGACGCTCCTCCCCCAATCCTTATAGTATCTTCAGAGTTCCTTGGGGATTCTCGAGATACTTGGTAGTAGGTTACAGTTAATCTATTTAACTTCATGAACCCCATGTTCCTGCCCTTACTTAGGCCTCCCCTCACTAAGTGAAGGCCATTAAGCCTTCTTGTCCCCCCTCAGATCACTCCTTGCATGCCCTCTCATTTAAGGACTCTCCTCAATCCACCACCCCCTGTCTCTCCAGATTCATCTTGTCTTTCATCCATTAAACCGTTTCTGCCATTAGCTGTAATGAAGGGCAGGTCCAACTTCTCTCCACTGAAGATCTACATGACTTCTCCACAACTGAAACCTTTTTTCTCCCTATTTTATCTCCCATATGTTATAGCCTAGTTCCTATTAATGCAATGTTGGATGAGCACGCCAATCTTGTTCGTGACTGGGCTGTTAATAGGCCTACTCCATGCTTTGACCTTGCCTCTTCCCACTCCTGTCTTCGTTACCTGTCACCTACGATCACCCAGCCTCAGTCCTCAATCCCCGGGCTGCCTGGTCCTCCTGCCTACCCTCATTTCTGTGCTACTCTGCCTCCTCCTCAGGTCACTCCCCCCCACCCCCTCTGCAACATCTTCCTCCCCACCTAACCCCGCCTAGTAAATCTACGGTGTTGACCTCTCTCGTCCTAAGTTTTCCGAAGAGTTGGTTGATGACTCATACCATATAGTGGTTGCCAGGACCGACATGAGTAAATGCAATGGCAAGGGTCCAGCGGTGTCTGTTGGTACCTCTGCAGCCCAAGTTGCTAAAACCACCTCCTCCCCTTCTCCCCATTAGGAAAAAGTACCTTTACACCTTCCTGCCTCCTCGCGCTACTTTTATGCTGTGTGCAACTTTTCCAGGCATCAGAACTGATGCTATCGCTCTAATTGGCCTACTATCACATCTGGTTGCTTCCATCCTGGTCTATGTCTACTGCTCCCTTCCCCGTTCCTTCATGGCCTCACTTAATCAGCATGGAACTCTTTCTCATTTTGGCTGCGACTTCTGGGTCCTAGCCCTCCCCTACACCCTGTACTTTAATGCCCTCCCCCTAAGCCTCTACCTGTCTTTCCCAGAGGGGTGGAACCCATAGCTTTCAATTTGTCCCGCCCACAACCCTATTCCGGTGGCTATCCACTCTGTCCCCTGAGTCTTCCTCCCTTACGACACTGAGGACCTCTTTGCCAGTCTCAACACTTCTATTCTGAAGTCAATCAGACTATCTATCCTCGGAGCTCACATCCTTAACCTGCTCATAGAATCTAGGATTGGTAAGTTCTCAACCACACTGATTGTTACTGCTGACCCCTGCGACCTGGACTGCTTGGTTGCTTCAATTCCTCTCTTCTCCCAGAAACGCAGGTCAGAGAGCATTCTCCTGTAAGGCTTTCACCTAATGCTTCAACTGTGGGAAGTTTGGCCATCTCAGTCCCTGATGCAAGCTAGATAACCCCATATGCCTCTTGTGCTTACATCATCACACCAGGGGTGTACCCTGCTGCCCAACCCTTCCTGCCCCAACCTTGGCAACATGCAACCCTTCCTCAAGTGCTGGGTCTCCTCCCCCTCTAGGAATACCAACTCTAGTGGGAACTACTCAACCAGGCATGGTGATTGTACTGATCACCCCGCCTCTCCTCCACCTCATACCCCTGGTGTTGGGTCTCACCCTAACTCCACTCACCCGTCTGACACTATGGACCTTGCTGCTGAAGATAGTGCCACTTTGGGGCCTCCAACTGTTTACCCTGCTACTAGCACCTTTGTACTCCCAGCCACCCATTCCCTTGACTCCCCCTTTAATCCTGAAACCCCTAGGACTAGTAGGTCTTTTAAGACCCTGGGGTCTAGTTTTCAGCAAGATCTCCCCTGTCCTTCTCACACCTGTTCCCCATATAGGCGGGTCCCATTAAAGCTGTTTTGCCTCCCCACCTCAGAGGCCCATTCTCCTACTCCTTCGACTCATCATGATCCAGCCACTGCCTACTAATGTCTTACCCCACCCCAGCTTCTCCCACCCCTCCACTACACTCACTTCTGTCCTTTGTTCAACACAACATCCTTGGGAGTTAGGACGTGTATCTTTCCTTGTTTTAATGCCTCACCAGTTTATTTCTTACTCTTTCTGTTATTTGTTTGCAAGGGCCCCCCATATATAGGAGCAGTCTTCCCACCTTCTGTGGGTTTATATAATGTATTCTAATATATTTCTACTATTACTACTGACTTGATATTGGTTATTACTTATTTGGGTTTGTACCTGATAAGTACTACATTATGGTTTTCCATTCTTACTTGGTTATAACTTCTTAACTGGTTAGTTATTTCTTGTTTCGCTGATCATTACCTCCTCAGTGCACCTACCTATTGGGGTATGGCTACCCTCCTGCTATACCAACTGGATATGTATAGTATTAGTGATAACTTGTTCCTCGTGAATTGAATTCTATTACTTGTTTTGTTCACTCCATCCTGTGACTTTTATCCCTCTGTTTTTGGAAATATGGTTACCTTCTTATGCTACCTCTGTTAGCATTTTTGTTGGACAGGGTATTCCCACTTTTGTTTAGTTTTTCTAGTTACAATCTCTTGGATTTAAAGAACCTCCAATCCTTTAAAGATTCATACTATCAAGCCTCACAGGACTATTATCTTTAATACTATAAGTTGAAGAGTCACTCTATTAGTTCCATACCTTTTTTCTTGTCTATTAAAGACTTATCCAGTGACACTCCTCCCGCTATCCTAATAGTATTATCAGAGTACCCCTAGGATTCTCAAGATACTTGGGAGTAGGTTACACTTTACGTTCTTTCACCTATCCTCATTTTCCCCTGGCTCACCTAGGGTTACCTTTTATATTTCCGCTGCTTTGTTGAAGTCTGTGATTATTGTTCCTGTCTTCTACGGCAAGCGGGATATTATGAGCTTAGATTTTTTCAATCCTTGACTGCATTTAGGTTTTCCTTTCCCCAGTTTTGCATCCTTAATTCTTACAGTCCATGGGTTTTCCCTTCTTTCCCCTTGTCGTACAGTTCTCCCCTCGGTTGTGTTTACTTCTCTTAACTTTCCTGTCCTCAATCTGGGGACTTCAATGTTCATCTCTCCGCTGCCAGCTGTTTATCTAAGTTCCCTCACAGCGAGTAGGCAGCTTTGTTCCTGTATGCTGACAGGACTGCCCTAGGTTTGTCCTTCTTGAATGCAGTGGTTTTATTCATCCGTTTCCACCTGCATGGCTCTTTGCGCCTAAGTGTTATTAATCTTACTTTCGTTTCCCCTGGCCTGGCTCCATACTCTCAATTCTGGAGTACCCCCCTGCCTTCCACTGGTTCTAACCATATTTCTATTTCTCTTACCTTAACTCATCCTCTGGTGGTCCCACCAGCTCCTACCTCTTTCTGGCCTTTGACAGAGTGGCCCGCCTTAGAGGAGAAGATAAAATCTTTTGCTGTCCCCCCACACGACCCTCTCACGACTACCTCCCCTCTAGGTATCTGGTTTGACTATAAATCTTGCCTCCTTTCCATTTTTCCTCGGCAGAACACTCCAGTATCTTGTCCCTGCCACCTTGCTTAACCTAGGTAGTCCTCTATACTTTCCACTATACGCAGGGAGTTCTACTCTGCTTCCTAAATAGCCAGACACCATGACTACCTCCCTTCAATCCAGAAGGCTGCTCGCCTCTTGAAGTCAGAGGACTTTAAAGCAATTAAGGCTGCGAAAAGTGGTACCTGGTCTGATCTTCTGCGGAGTAGTATCTTCCACACTATTTGGGCTACCAAAAGGCTGGGTCTTGGCTGCTCAACCCCATGGTTCCCCTCCCTCCTAGGGGTCGATACCCCTGAGGGTATGACTCATGCCCTCATCAAGTATTTTTGCCTCCTTGCAATCCAAATTCCCTTCCCTCCATCTTGCCTCCTTATAGGTACTGCCCCCATCACTCCTGTTGAAGTGTCATCCAACCCTGTACGTTTATGCTCCTGCTCTGCACCCGGACCTGACATGATCTCTTACTCTGTCTAGAATATCGTGCATCCAACTAACCGCCTTATCTTCCCCTCCCTCCTTGGCCCACTCCTGGTGTTTGGCTTACATCCTCCCTCCCTCATTAATGTAGGTAGAGTCATCTAGGAATAGCCTCGCATGAACTTCTATGATTCCCCTTCTTCCTTGCCCCACATCCTGGTCCTTCAGACTTTGTCCCAGATTTTAGAAAGCATTGGTGCTTCCCGCCTCAAGCTGATTGGACACCCAGTTGCGCTACAGAGCACCAAATCATGCAGCTCCCTCCCTGGTCTTTAATCCTTTGACACCAGTGCCTCCTATGATCAGACCAGCCACTGGCTCCACCACCCAGATCATAAGGTGTCGACCCTTTTTCTTGACATTAAGCGGGCTTTTGACAATGTTGACTCCACTTTCCTGACACAGTCCCTCAAGCATAAGGAGCTATATACACCCTGGTGGTCTGTTTCAGGTCTTTCCTCCCTAAGCGCACCTCTTCCTTGTTGTTTCAGAGCTTTTGAGGAATTTTCTTGTGTTTCTCTGGGCACCCCATAAGGATTTCCAGTGTATCCTTTGTTAATCATTATTTATGTTTCTACTAGGTATTTTTCAGTCCCAAGTGGCTTCATTGATTCCTGCATTGATCATTTCGGTATTACTGGGGCTTCTCCTTCCTACCGGGACTATGTTCCCTGCCTATAGCCTATTTATGCCTGACTGTACTGCTGGGCCTCCTAATATACTGTCTCCTTCGCAGTGTCCAAGATTGAACTGCTGTACTGGAGAACTCCAATTCTGTTTAGAGTATTTGATACTTCTCCTATTGCTATTGATTTTCTCCTTTTTTCCCCTCAGTCACAGGTATATTGACTTCCTTATTGGTTTACCTCCTTCCTTTACAGTAATACCTACTTCACCCATCGCTTTGATATTGTCCAAGGTACTTTATCTACTGTTCAGCTGCTCTTGCCCCTCTGGGCTAGTCTCTCACCACATTCGTGCCACCTGCTGGTCGTCTCTTTCTTGCTCACCATCCTCCTCTCTGGGGTTGACCTCTTGGTCCCCGCCCATTCCTTGCTAGATTGCATGTGGGTCTTTTAGCTCTCCATTCAGTGGTGTGTTACAAACTGCTTCCAGTCCACACCCACCCAGATCTTATTCACGAAGGCCTGTATTCCGCCAGTTGCCTATGTGGCAAGCCATCGATGTTCCTTTGGCTGCCCTGTGTGTAACACCTCCTTAGATGTATCAGGCACCAAGAGGAATGCGTCTCAGTACGGTATAACAATATTAACTCTGAACCTAATCTAGTAGGACTTTAAGTGAATATTACTATAAGAGATCTCAATAAATTGTTTACCAGCCGTCGATTACTATATCGCCAGCTTCGCTAAGTCCTATACTTACTTGCTATGGTTTCGTGCGAACTGAAAAGAAATAACTGTCCAATCATGTAAATTGAAAGCACTGTCTGTCGAAGTTTGCACAGTCTAAGCTCCAAAGAGGCAGTCTTAAAAACATGATATCGTAATTCATAAGCTTTAAAATATCCTTCTATTTGATTTCCAAAGAACAGATATATCTAAGCTCCGCTTCTAAAGTCCTCCAATAAAACAGATGCCTGATGTACCTAAACGGTAGAGCAAACACAAAATGCATCATCCCGATACATAAAACTAAATATCAAACATATCTGGTATCAGCCTGATAAATGAAAGCCAACATAAAACAAACTAAGTATAAAACGATACTTGAAACCCATAATAAAACACCATAGGTATTAAATAATACTTGAAACTAATCATGAAACAAACTAAACCATTACTACCGCTGTTAGTTTCCGTTAGCCTTTTCGGCCTGAACAATAGTAACCAATACAGGCTACACCCTGGAAATAAAACAACTGTTTCCAAAAACCAAAAAAAAAAACAATCTCTCTTATCATAAATATCAAAAACAAAACCAAGTCTTCATAACCTCTTTATCATCTGAGACTCCTGAGTCGTCATAGTCACTCTCCAAGTAGGGTTTCAAAAATCAATCATTCACTTTTCCTTCTTCAGCAAACTCCCTGTATATTGGTGTCTTGGTGTGAATCCTATTTCGATATATCCTGTAATGATAGGAAACTCGTCGCCCCGACAGTTATCAGTCCACCATTCCTGCGCAAGGTTCCTTGTGTTCTCTAAACTCTCAAAAGTCTCCCAGCTGTTCTCAGAATCTGCATAACCTTTCCACTTAATAAGGAACTGGTCTTGTCAATAGTGCTGGCAGTTACCCAACACTTGTTCAACTTCCCATTCTGGTATCACTTCAACTTGAATGGGTGCTGGTTTCGCATAGGGCCTGTTAGGGAACCTATTATCATCGTACTCCATGAATCTCTCAACTGTACTGCAATGAAATACTCCATCCTTGCATCAGTGAATCCTAGCATCCATCTTGACCATGTACTTCTGTGTGTAGGAATCCAATTCCACAACTGCCAAGGATCCTCACAATCTGGGTTCCAGCTTCTTGGTTCTACCAGATTCTATCGCGAATAGGTCTCTCCAGACCAACAATCGATCGCCTACATCAATGGGTTTGTAGGAGGTCCTTCTCCTAGCTGCCATGCTGGTACTCCTATATCTCACCATCTTGACAGATTGATAGGCCTCATTTCGCAATTCCTGGTGTCTGTTCAGGAAGTCATCGGAGGCAGGCACCTGTGTGTGTCTTACTCTGATAGTCTACATCATAGGGTAATCTCGTCCATACACTGCTTTGTATAGTGACATCTTTAGGACATCCGAATGTCCTGCATTTACATAGTCGGTTAACTCTGGAAGTGCAAGTAACTACGTGTTCTTACACTTGTTAAAAACATTCCTTAAGGCGGTCTTAAGTTCTCTAATCTCTCTCTCAACCTGGTAATTGGTCTTGTGGTGTCATTGTACTGCCTCGATGTGTTCGATGCCTCAAGACTACATGCTTTGAGCCCAGAATCATGAGGTAAAATGTGGATTAGCACTTCTGAGAATCAAATAGTGTACTCCATGGGGAGTGAAGACATAGTGCCAGAGGAGGGTGAGGGTCTCCATTGCTAGACTCTTTGAATGCGTAGGAATAAACCAAGGGAATCTAAGTGTCCTATCGGCAACTACTAGTACTGTGTTGTACTAGTTGTTTCTGGACTTGTTGAATGGTCCTGCAAAGTCGATAGCGTAGAAGGTGAATATCTAAGCGGGTACTGGCATAGTCTCTGCCTCCCCTTCATGTAGCTAGTTGCGTTCCATCTTCCTTGGGCATAAATCTCATAGGCGAACATAGTCATAGAAATCCTTCTTCATCTCGTGCCAGGATATGTATTATATAGCATAGAGTAGGTTCCTATCTGCACTGTGATGTACTCGGTTGTGAATCTGATCAATAACGATCTGCCTGAGTGTCATCCTAGTTACTGCATGTCCCCTTAGGTATGTATAGGCAATATTGACCACCCCTGGTAGTTGTATACATGATTCCATCACCGATCCTGTAGTGGGATAGCTTGCCACCTCTCCCAGTGTTGCTAGAATCCGAAGCTTGTTTGTACAGGTCATCGTTCCTATAGGCTTCTACTATTAGTCTTCCCCATTGCCTACTCATCTCTGCCACTACTGCTCTCATATTCCATTCATCCTCTTCTAGCTCCAGGCATCGTACTTCCACCTCCTCATACTCATAGAGCTCATAGAGGGTATGCTGGTAGTGAGGGACGGTAGGTGGCTCGATGACTGATATAAGCCTTGGTTGGCAGAGTGCCGCATTGAAGTAGAGGGGTCGCTCTGGCTCCATTACCCGCTGGTGGTAAGGACCCTCGTGGTCTTGGTATTCAGAACTCTTATCTCCTAGTTGTTCATTCAAACATTGCCTGACTGCATCCAGGTACACTACCGGCCGGGGGGGTACCAAGATGCTCTTCATGTCTTCGCAGGTAGGGACAAGTTCTGGTAGAACAATCTTGGCTTTGAACTTCTTGTCCTCATAGATGGTACACCGCCGATCATAGCATACACTCCAGTACATGGTCGCATGATTTCTCTCATCATCGCTGATATCAAAGGTGACTTTGTCTCCGCAAATGTTTCCTCCCCTGATAGAAGAATCAGCGATCTTAGAAGGAAGTGGTTCTTCCATGTGAAATGGTTCAAAGCACGACATATTTGAGGAGGTAAAGGGTATGTTATGGTGGTTTGAATCTTCTTCGTTGGTAGGGTGTTGAGTATAGTTTGGTATTGTATCATATTGCTTATAAAAGCGGGAAAGAGTGTCAGCTAAATAGCTTCCATTCCCAGGCCTATAAGATAACTTTGCATCGTATTTTCCCCAATGGGTTCACTACCTCAGCTGTTTGGGTGAGGGGATCTTCGCTGTCTTCAGGTACACCAATGGTAGGTGGTAGGTTATGATCGTAAATTTACCCCCTGCAAGTCTATGATCAAAGGAGGTTAAGGCATCCATAATTGCAAGTACCTCATTGTCGTTAGTTCCATAATTCATCTATAAGAGGGTGAATTTTGTGCTGTGTAAAACTGGAGGACACGCCGTTTCAGGTGTGTCTCCCTGTCCTACCCAAGCTCCTACCCCTGAGTCAGAGCCAGCGGTAATGAGCTATATCTTTTACCCTGAGGTGTAGTTGATTGGTCTCATGACTGGGCACTGTTTGGCAATCTCCTTCACATTCTCGATACATTGATCATGTGTTGGTATCTAGACCAAGTCTTCATTTCCGGAAAGATCAGTCAAGAGTGATGGGATAGAGGTGATATGTAGTAGCAATTGGCTAATGTAGTTTACCAATTCTAGGAATTCCTGAAGTTGCTTCTAATTCTTCCGTGTTTCTCACTCATCAATCCTCCTGATCTTTTCAAGGGAAGCTCAAAGCCCCTTGTCATCGATGAGGTGGCCTAATACTTGTAATTCTTTCACAAAGAAATCAGACTTCTCTCTGCTTGCAATGAAATCTGCTTTTTCCAACCTGTCACAGACGGCTTTAGTGAATTTCAAGTGGTTGGACTCGGTATCGGGCAATGTGAGTACATCGTCGATATATACTCGGACAAATTCTTGTTGGTAGTCAGCTAGTAGATCAGACATGATCCTTATAAATGTTCCTGGTTCATTCAGGTCTCCTTGTAATATAACTTTGCTGACAAAAATACTAAGGGTCTTTTGAAACGGTTATATTTAACATCGTCAGAAGTAACTCTGGTTTAAAAGTAGGCATCGCTTAGGTCGATCTTGGTATTGTATCGCGCCCTTCCTAATCCCCTGTGTAGTCTCCCTTGGTTAGGCATAGGTTCATCAACCTTCTGAGTATTTTCATTTCTCGCTTTAAGGTCGGCTAGACATCTGATCATGCCATTAGTCTTCCCTTTGACTGGAACAAACATAGGTGCAACCCTTGGCACTTCTGTTCTTTCCATGACTCCTTCACGCAGTTTCTGTTCCAGCCATACTTTGTATCGAATCTGGTACTTTTCTGTTACTGAGTATGTCGGCATCGTCTTCAGATTCTTTGGATCCTTCATTCTGATTCGGTGGTTGATCATCCTTAAATGGTGGTAACCTTTCTGGAATCGGGTTTGGGAATACCTACGGGTATTGTTCCATTATCTCTTCTGTACTTGTCACAGTTGCTTGAATTCTGGCACTTGATGGTATGCAATTGACTGATATCTTATGGTCAGGAAAGTGAATCCTCAGCTTTCCACATTCGACTGATACTTTGTTTTGCGATAGAAATGGTATTCCAATCAATGCATTGTACTTGGCTAAGTTACTCTCTATCATTCTATTGCCAATAGTCTTCATCTTTCCAATCGCTAATCTGACCTTGCATTTTCTCTGAGATTCAGATTGTGACCCTATCATGGCCATATCAATGGTTGCAGGAGTGGCCATGTTGGTACATGGTATTCCCTGTGTAGTGACAAAGGTTGTGCTTAATACGTCTTTTCCTATGGTACTGTATCAAATAGCACTGGAACTTGTTTGGCTTTAATAAGGATCGTTCAATTCAATACTGTGTCACTGTTATCACCCTTAGGTAGCGTGTTCTGTACTGATGCACTGGTATTGACTTCTACGGTATTAACATATACTTCATCTTCACTACTGGCTTCTTCAACCAGATTCGATGATGTTACCCTCTTGACAGTCTTTCCTTTGCCTTGGATGTTTTTGTTGGGACAATCCTTTGCCACATGTCCTTTACAGAGTCAAGTAAAGCATGCTCCTGTTACTCTTGGAGTCTTTGTTTTGCTTGATTCCTGTTTCTTCCATTGAGGTTTGTGGTCCTTGTAGGAGTTGTTTTCCTTATATCGATACTTTCTGCCTATACTTTGCACTAGCTCATGTATCGTGGAGGATTGCATTGACTCTCTCTGCATAGGCTGTCATGGTTCAGATTTTTTCACTAGAAGCGAAGCATGTTTCGACATCTTGCCTTAGCCTAGTGTGCATTCAGGAAAAGAACCTTGGGATAAAGGCATATTCGGAGATGATGCCAGCTGGTAATTGTGATTGGTAAATCAACAGGTCTGTAGCCACAATGGTGATGCGCTGCGTCTTGCCATCCTTGACTCGATTAATCTCCTCGAATCGTTTGTAGAGGTCATCCTTCTGCAGGAAAGACTGGAATTGTTCTATTAACCTGTCGATAAGGTGATATCTGGTTAGGCTTCACCAATGGTTTCTGCTACCTGGAAAGCTGCTTCCAGTGCTCTTCCTTCTGTATACAGTATCTATTAGTTTCCCGCTCCCTCAGTTTTGGAGTTGACTCCATGTAGTCTTAGGTATAATTGGACTGATTGGTGTTTAAATTATGTGTATTGGCACAATCTTATAGCATGAGTACAAAAATACAACTCAGTATTAAGAGTTTACTATGTCCACGCTTGTGTGAGGAGTATTGTAGTATGAAGGTAGATTGGCAGTAGTTCTTGTCCTTAATTAACTAAAACAATGTAGGTGGCAAGCAGCTATTAATAGAGGTGCGTGTCCTCCTTGTACTCAGTAACAAAATAGGTAAAACATTGTAAGAAACATAAGTTCGAACATGTTTGACCCTGAAAAACTACCAAGGAAATCCCCATTAAATATGCGTAATATGAAGTGGTCTGCGTGAAATAAACTGAAAGATAAGACATGATACTTGACCGTTAAAAGGTCACTATACATGGAAAGATAACCGAGAAATCCCATACATAACATAAGAAATATACGCATTAATTCTCAAACATTATTATGAAATATAATCGTGAATATGATATACTCTAGCTGTAGTAATGTCCGTAGTTTCCCTGAGTAAACTAGAAATAACCAAGCAGAGACATAAACAATATTACCATAGGAAATATAGATATGAAATGAATTGAAGAATTTCAACACTTCCCCTCATTATCGACAGCCTAACAATATTATACTCTGTTCAAGTGTCGGTTTCGCAAGTACCTTGGTACAAATGTCAGCAAGGTTTTCTGATAACGCAACCTTCATGAGGGTGAAAGAACCGTTAGCGATCTCTTGTATTTTGTGAAAATGGATATCGATATGTCTTGTTTGTTAATTAAGTTGATGGTTGGTTGCCAGATTTATTTGCACCGGTATTGTTGGCATGTAAAGTGATCGGTGTTGTAAGCCAGATGTTACTCAGACCTTTGATGTACCATTGGATTTGCCTTGCTTCTAGGGACATAGCTACATATTCCGCTTCCGTAGTAGATGTTAGTACCAAGGCTTGCTTCTTGGACCGCCAGCATACACAGGCTTGTTAAAGAGAATAACATACCCTGAGAAGGAGCAGCGGGTATCAAGACAAGCTGCACAGTCCGAATCCACATAGGTGTTCATAGCGTTAGTAGTTGTACAAGGGTAGAAGAGTCCAATTTCTTTTGTACCGTGAATGTACCGAAGGACGTATACAGCGGCCTTTAGGTGGATTTCGGTCGTGCAGGTATTAAATTGTGAGTGAATAGATATTGTATATGCTAGATCGGGTATGTTACCATTTGTCAGGTACATAAGTGATCCTATGAATGATTGGTATATTGAGATGTCCGGTATCTGTTCATCCACTGTCACTTTCGGTAGTTGAATGCCTTAGGGTAAGGGGATAGAGACTGGCCGTGAGTTTTCCATACCATATCGCACGAGGACTGACTTGATGTATCGTTGCATGGTAATATGTATCCTGTCTGTTGTAAAGGTGATGTGTAGGCCAAGTAGGAATGTAGGTTCCCCTAAGTCCGTAATCCCAAAAGCCCTTTTCAGATCTTCTATGAGAGAAGTAGCAGGAAGGAGGTTGGCTGAGTATATAGCGATGTCGTCAACTTAAACCGATAAGTATATGCCGTGTTTACCGTGAACAAACATGCATGGGTCAAGGGCGGATGTCGCAAAACCTTAGGATGTTAAGTATCTAGCGAGGAGAGCGTACCATTAGTTCGTAGATTGCTTAAGTCCATAGAGACATTGGTTAAGTCGCCATACTTTGTCTCCATAAACAAACCCAGGTAACGGTCGTATGTAGACTTCTTCTTTCAATTCACTACAAAGAAATGCAGATTTGACATTGAATTGCCATGGTCGCCATTTGCTTTTAGCACATATTGCAAGGAGGAAGCGGAGCGATTCATATCGGATGACTGGAGCGAAAGTATCTTCTAAGTCAAAACCCGGTACTTGTGAGAATCCTTTGGCAACAGCCCTTGCACTGTACCTTTCTAAGGTACCATCAGCATTTAGTTTGGTCTTAACGACCTATTTGCTGTCAATAATATTCCGTCTGGTAGGTTTTTCTACTGATTGAAAGTACCACTTTTCTCAAGTGCCTTTATTTCCTCGTCCATTGCGTTGGTCTATTGTTCCTAAAGCGAGCTGTTTGCTGCTTGAGTGTAGGTTTTAGGATCCTCGTCAGATGGTATAGTGACATTTTTGCCAAAGTATTGTGGGGGGCGAACGGTTCTGCCAGATCTGGTCCGTATCTCGGGAGGATTTTCCGGTTGTACTTCCTGTACCGGAGGTTCCGTTGTTTCTTCAGGAGTTTGGGTACGGTCATAATCTTCAGGATGTTTAGGCGGTGGAGGTGGATGTACTTCAATGGTTGGTTTATCATTTGCTTCCTCTGGTAGAGTTTTATCGTGTGCCAGTGCTCTTTGGTAGGAAGGTGGATAGACTGTTGCAAAGATCTTTGATTAGGGTGCAGGTTCCTTGGGATCAAGAGAGAGTATAGTCTGGGTTGTCCAGTGGAGCTGACGCGTTTCTGAGATCTTATGCAATGATGGTATGTATATACGGTATATTTTGCAGGAGGATAGTAATATCCAACAAGGTAGCCTCCTATGACCCGGCGCTATAACTTTGTTCCTGGTTTACTGGTCTCCTCAGGTATATGGACAAAGCATTTGGTCCCCTAGGGGCGTAGGTGGTTTACTAACGGCATCTTGTTAAAGAGAGATTTATAGGGTATTAGTTTTCCTAAGGATCGGTTAGGCAGGATGTTCTGAAGGTATACAGCTGTTGTAACTGCTTCATCCCATAAACGCGGTGTAAGACCTGATAACATAGAGCATCTATATGTAATAATGGTCCTATTGTACCGTTTGGCAACGCCATTAGATTCATGGGAGTAAGGAGGTATTTTGTCATGTATGATACCCAGATGTTTAAACATGGTTCTCATCTCTTTGTTGACATATTCACCTCCATGATCGGTCCTGAATCGCTTAATGGTAGAATTGTCCTGTGTGTGTCTTTCTTTGATGAATTGGTTGAACACTTTAACAGTATCGGATATGGCTTTAAGAGGATAAATCCAAGTGTACCGTGCACAATCATCAATAAAGGTGAGATAGTACTAGGAGTTTCTGAAGGAAGGGGTTGAGAATTTTCCACAAAGATCAGAGTGGATTAGATCATAGGGATTTTCACATCTTTTGTCTATAGATTCAGGTTTGTGTTTTGTTGATTTAGAGATAATGCAGGGTTCACACTGCCAGTCTTTAGGAACTTAAGGGATAGTTGGATTATATCTGTAGTTGGTACTTTTGAGGTAGGATGGTGAAGGATATCCGAAGGCTTCATGCCACTGGTGGTAAGTCATCTTGTTCGCCACTACTTTGTCTTCTTGCACAACAAAATTCTGACCGCAAGCTTTCCCCATATCACTTCTCTTTATTCTCCCTGTATACAAACATATCCGCCCCTTTACTACACAAAGAAAAACCATTCCCCCAAGAAAGTCTAGCTCACCATGACAACAAGTTACTTTGACCTATCGATGGAACCCAGAGAACATGTTTAAGGAATACAGGGGCCACATGACCGTTTGAAGTTTTGGCCATGAGCTTGACAGTTCCTCGGCCACATGATTCTATTACTGAAACATCGCCTAACCTAACGTCCCTGTACTTGGTTCAAAGTTATAAGAAGGTCTGGATTGCTGGTCATTTGTGAGCTAGCACCTGTATCGATTACCCAGTTGTGTAGGTGACGAGTCATTTGCGTAGAGAGGAGGGATGTGGATGTACTGACGGGTTCAGATGTTTCTTCTTTGCCAATCTTTGCTGAATTTAGAGCTTTGTTTTCCTTCTTCTTTTGGTTGTCTCCCTTGAGTTTATTACACTGATTCCCGGTATGTCCCTCAGCGCGAGAAGTGGGGTAATGCTTTTTGCAGTAGGTATATTCCTTGGGTGTGCCTGCAGGTCTCCGGGGAGGTTCCCTTCCTTTTCCTTTGACATCAGCGCTTTTATACGCTTTGTCGTCCTCAGGGCTAACCGAGGGTCTCATGTCCAACAACTTGTAGTACAAATTGTCTTAGGTAAGGTCCTCCTTGGTTTGGAGGTTGTCGGAAATATTACTCATCGACTCGGGAAGGGTGCGGAGAAGACCTGCTGCTTTGGCTTCGGGTGACTCGAATACCGATTTGAATACTAATGGTAGCGCATATTAGTCGTCAGCAGAGGAGGAGGAGCAATGGTGTTGCATTCGCTTTCAGAGGGTATCGTACTTGTTCATATGGTCTGCAATTAGTGCAGAGGTATCGTACTTGGTTTCGAGGACGGCTTTGAGTTGTTCGAAGAAGGAGGTGGTGTTTTCACTAACAAATTTATCTTGGAACACTTTCCAGATGGCTGGAGGTGTTTTGTGGGTGGCCAACAAAATAAGCCTTTGGGGGTTAATCGTTTCTAGGAACTAGGTGGAGGCCCATTGATATCGATCGCGAAATTAATCTAATCTCTCTGAGTGATAATTTCCACTTTGTCCTCTTCTACCTCCGGCAGGGTTTCCTTCTCCGATAGTATGTCCCAGCAATTATATAGAGTAAGGACAGATTCTGAGATATCACGCCAACTACGGTAGTTGTCAGGGCCAGTGTCACAAATCGTGACTTAGCAATATGGAATGTTTCACATGACTCACGATTTGAGAGATCATTTATGATTATGATGTTTGGTTTGATTTATGTTTATAGTTTCATGACATGATTGGGAGGTCATATGATGTCATGACTTTCGCACCAGACTACAAGAATGAGTCAGGGGTTTCACGCATGTGACGCAATTAGTGCACATGACCATTTATGGAAATTGAATAATATGGGGATTGTATACTATGACTCAAATTATGAGTCACAGGATGTTTGTTATACTAAGACTCACACCGGAGTCATAGTATAGAGGTGACTTATAGTAAAGTCACCAGGGTTAGGGTTGTGGGAAGAGCGCCTATATAAGGAGGGTCATGGAAACAGGTAGCTAGCTCTTCACTCAACCACCTAAGTTACTTCCAATGTTATAATTTACTTCTTAGTTCAATTTATCCTTTATTCTTATTACGACTATCCGTCTATATTACCGACCGAAAGGTGATTCAAGAAATGTATCACTAAGGAGCAGTCGCACGGGCTAGAAGCGAAAGGAGTTGGCGTTCCCTAGGCGACATAAGGCTACGAGACCTGAAGAGAGGTAAGACGAGCGTTACGTATCGTCACCTATTGCAGTTGAAGAACATAGTGTGCATTGTCCGGTAGACTAAGGATAGGTTTGTAACATTTGGTTGCATCCTTTGCGACACTTAACGAATACAAAACGGATTTACCTACAGATACAGAAGTACTAGACTTCAAAGATCCACAAACTTTCAAAGGACTACAAGCTGAACTTGGACAAGCCTTAAGCGAGATATCGCCAGAAGGATCCCCAAGACGTCCAAGCCCGGTCAGCCCGGAAGAAAGATAAAGATCAGGGTCAGTAAGCTCAGGAGCATCTCTAATACACTGAATGTCAAAAGAAGCAGGACCACCGGATACGATAACTCTCACGATAGAACAACTTCAAGAGTTGATCAGAACGGTTCAGGAAAATCGACTGGAACAAACTGTGCGCAGGTCAAAAATCAAAACCCCATATACATTTACAGGAGACTGTACCAAACTGCTAGCATGGCTAGTCCAACTTGCAATGTACTACACAGCACTAGGATGTGGAGAAAATGAAGACGGATTAAAAGTGGACTTCACCAAATCCCTACTGAGGGAATCCCCAGGCAACTGCATTACTCCATATGTGGAAGGAAAGACCCCTGCGACATGGAATGGCGGGGCAGAATTTCAAGCCACTCTATGTATCCAATTTGGCGACGTAGATGCTAGGGAAACGGCAAGATATAAAATCGAAAACCAAGCAAGGGAGCCGGAATGTGACCGATTTTTGGAACGAGGTACGACTATTGGCAACAGAGGCAGAATACGACCAAGGAACCTTAGGAAGGGACTTGCTAAGAGGCTTACACGAAGAAAATCAGAACGTATGGGCCATGAGGGCTCAAGACTTCACGACAACTGAGGAAATGGCGGTATGGGCCATTAATCAGGCAAACCGCTTGGACGTTATCAAACCTGTGCAAGGAAGGTCAAAGACAAAAACATACAACAACGCCAGAACCTACGACAGTACCTTCAAGACCCAACGACTAAAGGAGTCTCGTGGAGATCCAATGGACCTACATGCGACTATGCGAAGACAAGCTTTTAACATATCCTAGACCGAATATTGGAAGAGAAGAAACAAAATCTTTGTATGGCATGTGCAAAGCCAGGACACATGATGAGAAACTGCACCAACCCAAAAGACGAGAAAGAATACCCGGCGAGGACCGTTTTAGGATTCAGAACCCACGATGAAAACAAAGAACAGCAATCCGAGAAATAGATCTCGAAAGCGAAAAGAACATAGAGGAAAAAGACGCCAGTCACTAGTAAGCGATAGTCAGAGGGACAAGGGGTAAAGAGAAACACATTGATATACGAAACTTCTACATAGCACTAAATAACACAGAATCACTGGAACACGAAAATGACCACGTGATGGTAAAAATTCGACTACCTGGCAGAGACAAGATTATCAGCATCAACGGAATGATCGACTTAGGAGCAACTAAGGACCTTATTGAAAAAGAGGTATGCGAAATGTACGGAATGCCTATGGCAAAGGCCAAAGAACAACGAGAGATTTACCTGGCGGACGGCAAACTCAGCGCGATGGGTGCTGTCACCCATACGACGACCGTACCTATGGACATCGGTAGCCATAGGGAAATGATTACCTTCCAAGTGGCAATTTTACAACACCATGAAGCAGTTCTAGGAATGCCATGGTTGAGAGAACATAGCCCTGCAATTGATTGGGCAAAGGTGACCATCATGTTTTATAGTAGGAGATGCACGCCCTAGTGTTCAAAAGAGTCAATGAGGGTCTTTACTGTCCCAGAAGCGGAAGCCCAGGAGGAGAACTTAGATATGAAGTTCTCAACGGTTCAGGCAAAAACGGATAAACAGATCCTAGTCAAAAGGTTGACTGAAGAGGCAACGACGCCTATGAGAGGCTAACTGAGGGCGGCAGGACACGACCTGTACGCTAGCGAAGGAGTAACGATACGAGCCAAATGGCAAGAAGTTATCCAAACTGCAATGGCCATCGGATTACCACAGGGCACTTATGGGCGCATTGCACCACGAAGCGGGATAGCAGTCTAGAACCGGCTTACAACCAACCCGGGTGTAATAGATGCGGATTATACAGGTGAACTGAAGGTAGTAATAGTGAACCTCGGGGACGAAGACTACTCAGTCAACTCTGGTGACAGGATAGCACAATTGATGTGAAAGATACCTGGACGGGGAATGCAAGGAAGTCGAAGTACTTGCAAAGACAGAACGAGAAGACAAAGAATTCGCAAGTACGGACCTCAAAAGAGACCGGGACATAAACGAATCAGAGGGTACCCGAGAAGACACAAAAAAGGACCAAACTGAATAGAGATCTGCGTGATCTCGGCATAAGCCTTTCGGAAGTTCTACAGAAGACAAGAGATCACAGGCATTGTCAAGTGGAATCAGGAAGACGGCTAATGCGATTTGAAGGCAATGAATGTTAGTACCGAACTGGCTATTAAGGCCCAAAAGTACACAGGAAAGGAACCCATGGAACAGATAATCCCAGAGGTATAGCACCAATACCTGGATCTCTTCGAAGAGAAAGAAAAGACCACGTTACCGCCTTACAGAAATGGAGTAGACCATGAAATTAACCTAGAAAAGGGAAAGACAATCTCAGCAAAGAGGTTATATCGTCTAGGAGTAGTGGAACTGGAAGAATTGAGAAGCTATTTGAAACAGAATCTGGAAAGGGGATGGATACGATACTCCTTCGCGGAAACAGGAGCACCCATCCTTTTCGTCAAGAAGATGGACGGAAAATTACAACTGTGCGTGGATTACCATGGACTTAAAGAAGTCACAAAAAAAGATCGGTACCCACTCCCACTCATCGGCGAAGCCTTGGATAGCCTAAACAACGCCCGATACTTTACGAAGCTAGATATTAAGGATGCATACCACATTGTGTGAATTAAGAAAGGAGACGAATGGAAAACTACATTCGCGACAGGATACGGAACTTATGAATACTTGGTAATGCCATTCGGCCTGACCAACGCACCGGCAACATTCCCGAGATGGATCAATCAAACGTTTGACCGATTCTTGGACATATGCTCTATCGTATATTTGGATGATATACTGGTGTACACTGAAATGATGGAACAACAACAGAAAGACGTGGGAAAGATCCTGGAAGAGATTGGAATGTCAGGAATGATAATAAAGCCAACTAAGTGTGAATTGCTCAAAACAGAAGTGGAATACTTAGGATTTATTATTGACCAAGATGGAGTTCAGATAGATCCTATTAAGACAGCAGCCATATGGGAATGTGCAATCCCAAAGAACAAGACCGATATCCAAACGTTCCTGGGAATCTGCAACTTTTACCGAAGATTCATCGAGGGGTTTAGCAGGACAGCAAACCCTCTATACAATCTGCCAAAGAAAAATGCTAAATGGAAATGGGGTACAGCAGAATGTGAGGCGTTCGATACAAAGAGACAAAAAAGTAACTTCAACACCCGTACTCACCCATTCCAATCCGGAGAAACCGATCATGATCGAAACAGATGCCACGAAGTATGTCTGTTCGGGGATTTAAGCGCAACAGTGCGAAGATGACCAATGGCGGCCGGTGGCATTCCAATCAAAGAAAATGACGTATGCGGAATGCAATTACGATATTCACGATAAACAACTATTGGCCATAGTACAGGCACTCAAGGAATGGAGAAGATATGTGTTGGGAAGCCAACACAAGACAAGGATCCTCACCGACCATAAGAACTTAGTTCCTTTCATGACAATAAAAGATCTTAATGAACGCCAGATCTGGTGGAGCGAGAAGTTAACTCAATACAATGTACGAATTGAATATAGGCCAGGAAAGAAAAGTGGCAAACCGGACGCATTGACAAGGAGAAGTCAAGATGCGCCAGAAGATGACGACGACAGGATCAAACAGATAAACAAAGGATCCTATTACCACAAGATAAATACTTTGAGGAGATAAGGATACAGGAAATGGACACCATTAGCTTTCCCGGAGAAGAGAAGAGAAAGCTTAAGGAACAGAGTGGGAAGGACTCTCACATACAAGAGATAAGGAATACCTTGGAACAAGGAAAAAAAGAAATGAAGGATATAGCCCTGGGGCTATGTCAATGGAAGGATGACTGCCTATGGTACCTGAACAAGATTTGGGTACCAAAAGAGGAAAGGATAAGGACGGAACTTATCAGAAAAAAGTCACGACATTCTACAAGCAGGACATGGAGGGACAGCGAAGACCACGGAACTCATCAGTCGCAGTTATTACTGGCCTCGAATGCGAGAAACGATCAAGAGTTATGTCCAGAACTGCGATAATTGTCAAAGAAGGAAATCAACCCGACATGCTCCGTATGGTCAACTACAATCAAACGAAGTATCAGATAGGACATGGAAGTCGATTTGTATGGATTTTATCACGGATTTACCAAAATCGGACGGCTACGATTCTATTTTGGTAGTTATCGACAGACTGACATCAATTATTCATTTTATTGCCATCCGGAAGGATATGACAACAAAACAATTCTCCCAAACCTTTGCAAAAGAAATCTTTCGATTACATGGATTGCCGTATGATATCATCACCGATAGGGGAACACTGGTCACCTCTGACCTATCGAAGGAGACTGCCTACAGGTTGGGAATCGAATGGAAACTGAGTACGGCTTACTAACTTCAAACGGATGGACAGACCAAAAGAACTAATGCCATTCTGGAACAATACCTGAGAGCATACGTCAACTATGAAAAGGATAATTGGAACGAACTATTACCTTTAGCAGAGTTTGCATACAATAACGGATAACAAGAAACAATTAAGACACCACGCTTCTTTGCAATCTACGGACAACACCTGAAACATGACCCAAGTGGTCATCAGATGCCGGATCGAAAGATACCGGCAAATGAAACGAATCAATGGCACGATACGATACGCGAGGAAATGGTGGCCGCATAACTTTGACAGAAAGGTAATTATGATCAACACAGAAAACTAGATCCAAATTTGAATTCAGGAGATGTGGTATGGTTCCTACCACGGAATGTAAGGACCACAAGACCATGCAAGAAACTCGATTACAGAAAGATGGGGCCTTTCAAGATCTTGACAAGAGTGGGGAAAAGTTCATATAAGCTGGACTTTCCTCCATTGATGAGAATACACAACACCATCCACATCTCACATCTCGAACCAGACCAAGACCAAAGATTCCCATCACAGATCCAGTCACCACTACTACCAATCGAAATCGAAGGCGAAACAGAATACGAACTTGAAGAAATAGTCGATTCATGACTACATTACGGAAGACTCCAATATCGTGTGAAGTGGACTGGATATTCTCCTGATCACGATAAAGTTTGGTACACAGCAGAAAACTTTGAACACACGGAAAATGCAATCAAACACTTCCTCGAACAATATCCAGATAAACCAAGGCAGGGAAGAAATCAAACAAGACGCAAGAACGACGGTTGGGGAAACCTAAGGTGAGAAATCACTCCAACTAGCCCAAGCTATGCGAGGGTAGAGGACCAGCAAATGGTATCAGAATACAACGCGATGAGCTGTACGGCCTGCTATGACGAGCATTGAACGTGCATAGAGAAGACAAGGAAGGGGCCAGTTCCTAGCCAAAACAATCACATGCAGAAACGAGATGGGAGCAGTGTTACTGAAATAACTGTCGAGCCCACCGGGATGCGAAGATCCAGGCGGGATACTACCCGAAGGCGTGGGGTAAAAGAGAAGAAATGAGTAGGAAGGATGCTTAGTGCACGGAAGCTAGTAGGGGACGGCTGGAGAGGGGCGAGGAAACCCGATACAATGATACTGAAAGCCAACACATGCAGGGAGATATTGAATACCTCCAAAGAAAAATTTCAGGATTAGAAAGCCAACTAAATGAAGCCCAAGGAACGATTAGTCTCCTGGAGGAGACCCTCAAAGCACAACAAACCACCATTCCGCACCAAAAATGAACTATCGCGGTGGCAGACCTGCCATTGGGGATGGTCAGGAAACAGTTATGCACAACGGAACAAATAATACGGAAGTTCCATTGCAACGCGAGAAGATTTGGGAACCAAGAAATGAAACTTGGTGAATAGCTTGATGGGACTCAAGATGAAGGGAGAGAGGAGCTATTGTCACAAATCATGACTTAGCAATATGGAATGTTTCATATGACTCACGATTTGCGAGATCATTTATAATTATGATGTTTGGTTTGATTTATGTTTATGGTTTCATGACTCACGATTGGGAGGTCATATGTTGTTATGACTTTTGCACCTGACTACAACTATGAGTCAGGGGTTTCACGCATGTGACGCGATTAGCGCACATGACCTTTTATGGAAATTGAATACTATGGGGATTGTATACTATGACTCAAAATATGAGTCATAGGATGTTTGTTATACTATGACTCACACGGGAGTCATAGCAGGTTTGATTTATGTTTATGGTTTCAGGACTCACGATTGGGGAGTCATGTGATGTTATGACTTTTGCACCTGACTACAAGTATGAGTCTGGGGTTTCACGCATGTGACGTGATTAGCGCACATGACCTTTTATGGAAATTGAATACTATGTGGATTGTATACTATGATGCAAATCATGAGTCATAGGATATTTGTTATACTATGACTCACACTGGAGTCATAGTAAAGAGATGACTCATTGTAAAGTCAGCAGGGTTAGGATTATGGGAATAGCGCCTATATAAGGAGGGTCATGGACACAGATAGCTAGCTTGGCGTTCTTTCCAGCGATGGGTCACCAACTGCTTCGGATCCACCCCTACCCCGATCCTCTCCGCAGAAGCCTGCCTCCCCCCAGTTGCCTCCTTGGCCAGGAACCGTCGATGCCTGGCCGCCCTCCGACTGGTGTCCTTCCCGCCGTCCGCCAGTCCTGCTGCAGCTCGCCTTCCTCCTGACTTTCCTTCGCTGCTACAATTTCATGCACCAGATTCATTCCGTTACCTGTATAGGCGTCTGCCCGCCAATGTTATGCCCCTTAGCTGACGGACGACCCCCCCTTCACCCTCGGTACCCACACACCTCCCGATTGATGCTCTGGCTCATCTGGCACTGCTGCTCTTAGGCTCGTTGTCCTTTGCCCCCCTGATTAGGACGGATCTAGTATCCTTTCCCCCCCCCCCTGCCGCCGGCAACAGCCATGACCTCTGCCTACCGTGTCCTGCGTCGGAAGGCCCATGATCCCCTTATGGATGACTGGCTCAGGACCGCTCCTCCTCCGGAGTATTATCATTTCTCCAGGCACCTGTCGCCTCACCACTTCATGGGCCTTGAGAAGTTCATTGCCGGGCTCGTGCATCAGATGCGCTAACACAAGAGCTACCTTGCGGCCCTCCCCTCCTTGTTTTCCGTCGGCCTTCCCGCCCTCTGCCCACGTTGTGGGGAGGAGGAAGAGACTTTTAGCCACGCCATCCTACGCTGTCCCTCAACGGCCCTAGAACGGTCACGCCACCTCCTAGGTGTCACCGATATTATCCCTGAGGCCCCTCTCTGGTACTCGCTCCCGCTCCTCCTTGCCCTCGGTCGCTTTATCCGCGAGATGGGCACCGCTTTCCCCCCCCTTATGCCTGCCCCTGGGCGCCGCTCCCCCTCTCCAATGATCTTCCCCTCTTCCCCTGCCTCCTCCGTGGCCCCTCTCCTTCTTTCTTCCTCTCTGCCTCGGCCGCTTTAGCTTATATTTTCATTGGCTTGGGTTTGCCTGGGTGTTTGTGGTTGCGTTTCCTTGTATGTTACAAGTTGGCCCGTGGGCCTTAGTTTGTTTCATTTACTTTTTGATTAACCGTATGTGGTGACGTGTCTTATGCAAGGCATCGTTAGGAGCTTTGTGGGTGATCTTTCCTTTGCTTGTTCGTTTCGGATTTTCGGTTTTCTTTACGCCATATCTCACGATGCTTGCGAGTTCTTGTACCTTAACAAGCAATACATGATATAAAAATAAAAAAAAATAAAAAAAAGAGACACAGATAGCTAGCTCCTCCAATGCCTTCACCCAATGCTTCAACTGCTGGAAGTTCGGCCATGACGGCCCCCGGTGCAAAGTTGATCACCCTGTCTGCCCCCTCTGCTCCCTCCACCACACTAGAGCCGAGCACCGCTGCCCCAATCCATCCTGCCCCAGGGTGGCAACCTGAAACCAGTTCTTAACTGTTGTGTCTCTTCCCCCGCCAGATGCACCAACTGTGGTAACAACAACTCCGCCAGGTATCGCGACTGTCCTGACAGCCCTTCTCCTCCCCCGCGTCCTGTCCCCACTGCTGTGTCCCGCCCAGGTTCACCTCCTCCGCCTGACGCTATGGACCTTGCTGGGGATGATGGTTCCCCCTCTGGGCAACCTTTGCACCCTGCCCCAAGCACTTCTATCCTCCCAGCCACCCCCTCTCTTGAACCCCCCTTTGATCCGGAAACCCCTAGGCCTGGTAGGTCTTCTAGGAACCTCCTGTCGAGCCTTCAGATAGATCCCCCCCCCACTTCTCGCACCTCTTCCCCGCCAAGGCGTGCCCCCTTAAGGCAGGGAGGCCTCCCCCCCTCGGAGGCCCTCTCTTTACTCCTTCCTCACATCATGGGTCTGGCTCTGCCCGCTCATGTCTCGCGTCCACTCTTCCTCCCCCGCCCCTCCACTCCACTCTCTCCTGTCCTTTGTCTAACACAAAAGCCTTTGGAGCTGGGATGTATTTCTTTCCTTGTTTAATTCCTTTGCGGGCTTATCGCTCCATCCTTCTGTTGTTTGTTTACAAGATCCCCCTGTTTACAGGGGCCGCCTTCCTATCTTTCGTAGGTTTTCTTCCTTTCACCCGCCCGTTTTTTTGTCTTCTGGTTCCCCTAGGGTGGCTTTTTATGTTTCTGCCCCCTTGCTCAAGTCCTGTATAATTCTTCCCGTGTTTTGTGGTAGGCGGGATGTCATGGGCTTGGAATTTTTCCAGTGCAATACTGCTTTTGGGTTTTCTTTTTCTCGTTTTCGTATTTTGAATTCCTATAGTACTTGGTTTTCTCCTTCTTCTTCTCGTCGCACAGTTCCTCCCTCTGTTGTATTTCCCTCTGTTGATTTTTCTGTCTTAACCCTGGGAGATCTCAATATTCACCTTCCTGCTGCAAACCCCCTGCGTGACTTCTCTCATCAGGAGCTTGCAGCCTCATCCCCGTATGCTGAGAGAGCCTCTGCTTTGGGTTTTTCACTATTAAATACTCCTGGTGTCTTCACTCGCTTTCCTTTGGGTGGCTCTTCCCGCCCTAGTGTTATCGACCTTGCATTTGTTTCCCCTGCTCTTGCTTCTTATTTCCAACTATGGGATACTCCCCTTCCCTCCTCTGGTTCTGATCATGTTTCCATCTCCATCACCTTGGCTCACCCTTCTGCAGCCATTTCAGCTCCAGCCCCTAACTGGGCTTTGACAGAGTGGCCCGCACTGGAGGAGGAGCTTAAGGTGTTTTCTGTCCCTCAGGCCCCCTCTCTCCCGACGGCCTCCTCCCTAAGTACCTGGTTTGACCGTCACTCTACCCGCCTCACTTCTCTCCATAAAGAGCACACCCCCGCGTCCCGCCCCTCCCTCCACACCAAACCCTGGTGGTCTCCTCTACTCTCTACTCTGCGGCGGGAGTTCCACTCTGCCTCACGAATGGCTAGACGCCCTGACTGCCTGCCTGGTGCGCAAGACGCTGCCCGCCTCTCCAAGCGTGGGTACTTTAAGGCGATAAAGGCGGCAAAGAGGGCCCACTGGTCAGACCTCCTTATGTCAACCACCGCCCGCACTATTTGTACCACTAAAAGGCTGGCCCTGGGTCACCCCACCCCTCGTTTCCCCTCCCTCCCAGGGGCCGATACCCCTGAGGGTATGAACCAGGCCCTCCTGGACCACTTTTCCCTCCTCGCCCAGTTAGTTCCCTCCGCTCCATTCTGCGCCCATACGGGGACTGCCCCCCCCTCACATCTGAGGAAGTGGCCTCCAACCTGGCTCGCTCATCCTCCTCCTCCGCCCCTGGCCCAGACACGATCCCGTATTCTGTCTGGAAGAAGGTACACGCTGTCAACCCCTTGATTCTCACCCATCTCCTCGGCCCGCTCCCGCAGTTTGGCTTCCACCCTCCTTTTCTAAAAAAGGCAAATGGGGTTATCCTTGATAAGCCCGGCAATGACTCAAATGATTCTCCCTCCCACTTTCGCATTATTGTTCTTCTTCAGACCCTGTCCAAGATCTTGGAAAGGGTTGTTGCCTCCCGCCTGCAGCCCATCGCCCGTGCCGTTGGGCTCCGGATTCCTAACCAATGTGGCTCTCTTCCTGGTCTTTCCTCCTTTGACGCCTGTGCTTCTTTGGTTCACACTGTCCGCTCCTTTCAACGTCCACGCCTCAACGTCTCCGCCCTATTCCTTGATATTAAGGGTGGCTTCGACAATGTCGACTCATCTGTTTTGGCCGAGTCCCTCAAGAGAAAGGGGGTCAATCACTAACTTGTGGCCTGGGTTAGGTCTTTCCTCCCTGGTCGCACCTGCTCCTTGTTGTTTCAAGGTTCTCCAAGGACCTTTTCCCCTGTTTCTGTTGGCACCCTCAGGGGTCCCCTGTGTGTCCTTTGTTGTTTGTTATTTATGTTTCTTCTTTGCATTTTTCGGTCCCTAGGGGGCTTATTCTCTCCGCTGCCAGAACTGCGACGGGGATCACTCCGCCCGTGATCGGGACTGCCCAACTAGACCAGCTCCTCCCCCCCCAGCTCCAGCTCCCACCC